>JAYMFT010019486.1:5285-16492 GCA_038088735.1 Panulirus argus
TAAAGAAAAAAAAAAAAAAAAAAAAAAAAAAAAAAAAAAAAAAAATAATAATAATAATAATAATAAATAAATAAATAAATAAATAATCAGGGCTCTACATGTGTTTGTAGTCCTTACTCTTACAAGAAGAATTTACATGGAGAGTGCAAGATAAAAACAGGAGAATTCCACAGCTTAGCTGTTTGAAGGAAGGAGATAACATAACAACCAATCCTCAAATGGCCTGTCTTCAAACAGAAACTGGATAATAGCAGTAAACTGTACACCATGGGTCTTAAACTTTAGGTGTGGAGACACATGCAGACAGCTCAGAACAGTGGCTGAAATAATACCTGTAGAACAGAATGAGAGTAACATCGTGGCATATAGAAATGTAAGGCTGAAGAGACATAATGCTGGTGCTGTGCTTCTTTAGAAACCTATTCTTCACCCACTCCCCTAATCTACATGAGTAAGAGAGGGTGCAAGGTAGACAGGTGTGAAAGAGTAGTGAGTGGTGGGATGAGAGTAGTTAATGAAAGAGAAACGAGAGGTGCATGGTCATTATTTGCTGGGAAAGAGAGAAAATAATTGAAAGATATACAACAGAAAGTGGCAGGAAGTTAAGAGGATGGTGCAAGAGTTAAAAATAAGGCATATGAGAGCTTGGGTGAGCAAGTATCAGCAAATTTCAGGGAGAATAAGAAAATGTTTTAAAAGCAGGTTAACAGTGAGAAAAAAACGAGAACAAATACAAATGGAAAAAGTAACAGGCAGAAATGAGTTGGAGGTCATTGGGGGTTGTTTACTGTCTTTGATAATAGGATGACAAATGTGCAATGGAGGTATGCTACAAGTGGCACTGGAGTCCCTTAGTTATCAAGAATATTGCCATGGCCATCCCCTTGAGGGAGTTCCAGTTGGGAACAGGCATCAGAGATACTGAAAGATAGATACATAGAGTAATGGAAAGTGGTTTGGCAAAAAGACAATAGGTGGTGAAAGCCTTGTATAACATGAAGCATAGCAAACAGCTGGAGTGGATGAGACTGCAGTTGAATTTCTTAAGAAAGGGAGTGATAGTGTTCCTGATTGGTTATATATTATTTTCAATGTATGTATGGATCATAGTGAGGTGCCTGAGGACTGGCAGAATGCCCGTATAGTGCCAATGTATAAAGGCAAGGGTAGAAAAAAATCAATGTTCCAATTACAGAGGTAAAAGTTTGTTAAGTTTATCTGGTAAACTGTATGAGAGACTGGTGATTGAGAAGGTGGTGGCATGCACAGAGTTTCACATCAGGGAGGATGTGTGGCAGAGGATGTGTGGATGGGATGTTGGCTTTGAAGAATCTGTGAGAAATATTTAAGAGAAACAAAGACCTGTATGTGGCATTTATGGATCTGGAGATATGAGATAGTCTGTGGAAAGTGTTAGAAAATATATGGTGATGGAGGAAAGCTGCTAGAAGCAGTGAAGAGTTTTTAAAAAGGGAGTAAGGCATGTGCATGAGTAGGAAAAGAGGAGGATGAATGGTTCAAGGTGAGGGTGAGTCTGTTGTTGGGGTAAGTGATGTCAACGTTGCTGTTGAATTTGTTTTTGGATGGGATAGGGATAGTGAGGGAGGTGAATGCATGAGTCTTTAAAGAAAGGTGCAGATAAGCAATCTATTGGGAGGACAATCATTTATTGCTTCCTTATGACATGATGTATGTGGAAGATTCAAGTAAAAAACTGCAGAGACTGGTGTCTGAGTTTGGGAGTATGTAAAAGGAGAACATTAAAGTGTAAATGTGTATATAAGCATGGTTATTTGGTTTAGTAATGAAGAGAAACAGGTTATTTGGAGTGAGTCTGAATGGAGAGAATTTGGAGGAAGTACGGTGATTTAGATACCTGAGTGGATTTGGCAGATAATGTAACCATAGGAACTGAAGTGGGCCATAGGGTGGATGAGAGGGTAAATGTTCTGGGTGCATTGTGAAATGTATGGAAAGAAGTGCCACTGTTTTTAAAGGCAAAGATGGGGATTTCTGATGGTATAGTAATCTCCCATGTAATGCAAGGCATGAACCTTTGACAAAAATGAAAAAAAATGATAGATGTGTTAGAAATAAAATGTATGAGGACTATACTGGTATGAGAAGGGTTCATCAAATATGAAATGATAGGGTAAGAGAGAGGTGGGGAGTAAAAATAAATTATGAATGAGAGAGATAAAGGTGTACTGAAGTGGTTTGGATGTATGGAGATGAGAGAGGAAAGGATAACTAGGTGGGTATATACACCATAAGTGGAGGGAACAAGGAAAGGAGAGAAACCAAGGAGGAGATGGAAGGATGGAGTGAAAGATGCTTTGAATATTCGGGGCCTGAACATGCAGGAGGGTGTGAATTGTGCAAAGGAAAGAGCAATTTGGAGCAATATGGTATATAGAGGCATGCTATGAATGGGCTGAACCAAGGCATATGAAAATATTGGGGAAAGCTAGAGAAAGGCCTGTGGTGCCTGGTTCTGCAGAGGGGTATCTGGTTTCGGTGCATTATACATAACAGCTAGAGACTAGATGTGAACGAATAAGGCCACTGCTTCATCTGTTCCTTGTGCTACACTGTTAACACAAGAAATAGCAAACATTTATGAAAAAAAATACACAGTATTCAGAGAAATCAATCTCCTTACGTCTCCCATTCTCCTCTACTAAGTAAATCGCTAACTACAGTTGAACAAATCACAAACAGCTAAAATCTATAGGTTAAATACATAAACTTACGGACTGTTTCACAGAGGCTGGCAAAGGTGGTACTCACCTCAACATTGAGCAAGACTTTGCTCCAATATCTTGACAACCATGTTGGATGCCACAAACCAGATAAGGTAAGAAGCGCAAAATAGAACCTTTATCTACTATCGACCCACTCACACCTTGGGCCACTTTGATGCCATCACCCTCTCTGCAAAATTGTAATGAGAACTAATTAAACTACATACATGCACTAACACCTTTAAGAACATTGCAATTTACATTATAAGATGATAAAATGAGAATACACAGTTCTGTATTCTCAACTAAGGTTATGAATCATTTTAAAAGATAAAGATACTTGAACTAGAAAAGAAAATGAAACTAACTTGTTTCCTAAGCTTGTTACAAATTTACAAGCAACTACATCTGTGCATTGTGCTAAGAATTTGTGACTGAATGTGCATGAACATACAGTTGATACAGAAAAGTTACATGGTGGAAGCTAACAGTATAGTTGTATTACTGGAGGTGTCATGTGCTTGGAAAATGGGTCTCAGATATGGATTTCATAAATATTTGCTAGCACTGTTTTGCAGCCCAATAAAAGGTACAATGCCAGCTCCAGAAAACAGAGAATATTAAACTTCATGAGATGCAAGGTTTTATCATATCATAAACAAAGATAATAAGCAACAGTATATCATATATAAGTATACACTCTAACATTAGTTCGGTACTGCAAAGCTTCCCCACGTATCGATCGATATCTCTGATGCCTGATCTTTTGTAAACTCACTTGAGGTAGTGGCCATGCCAAACAAGTCTCCAAAACTGGTGAACTCCAGTGTTGCTTCTTAGCCTTTACTGCCTCATCTTTACCATTTCACTGGCAGTGGGCAACTCTAGCACAGTTTGGCAACACCAACAATCAAATTCTGGTAAAGGTAATCTGTGAAATGATGCTCACGTGTGCAGAATCTGCAAGTGTACTGTCTCTGTACTAACCATGAATTTGTGTATCAATATATTCCATTGTCAGCTGTTTTAAATCCAATATGGATATGTCTGTTGCTCTCTCTTGTTACTGTACATATGTGTATATTGCCTGTATAAAGGCATCTAGCAAGCTTTCAAGACGGAATTATGAGAGAAGCACTTTACATTTGTGACTAGACAGCAGCACCACAGTGAAAGTGTTCCAATTCAGATTAGACTCTAAGCAATCTTGTAACTGATTTATATACTTTGCTCCTTTTCAGTGTTATTGTGGTTTTCCAGTATGATGTCACATATATCACTTTTACAGAACCCCAGCCTACATTTACATGGGGCTCCAGCAGTTTCAATGCTGCACACCAAGCAGTAACAGAAAAATAACAGACTCCCTTGGAATGAAAAGTTTTTTGACAATTGCATTGCTTTTCACTCACTGACAATTATATCACCCTGCCAAAGACAACTTTTCACTTGTGTTGTTACCCCCATACAAGTAGAGTTTGACATCTGTCATAAGAATGAGACAGAACACCAAATACTGTATATGACTGGATATCACAAGTTTCCACTGACCTTCTTTTTATACTTTTGAAGATACTGAAAAACAAGATTCAGTTAATCAAAGAATGATATGTAATGCATACTTTTCAAATATAAGTTAGTTAATTTAACCCACTTGCTTCCAAGTACTGCAGTAAAGAATAAAGGTATGAAACAAATAAGGTGACAGTGAATGGCTATATATATTTTAAATCAAATAAGCTGACTGTGAATGGAAATATATACTTTAAACATTTAAAATTAACTGAAATCATACTATAGATTTGTATACCTGTTCCGTTTCTGTTGTGTTGTGATTTTTTTTACGATATATATGAATATCATATAATGCCTATGAGAATGAACACCTATCTATGTATCTACCTATATCTCTGATGCCCATTCCCTCTGGGAATTCCACCAAAGGGGTTACCATGGTAAAAGAACCTCCACTTATCCCTGTCCCTAAATGCCTCACTCCCACAAACAATTCCATGCATTTTTCCAGCATTTTTCTATCTACAGTACTCTTCCACTCTATTTCCCCATGTCACAGGCAGTCTTCTTATTACACTAACCCTTTTAATTGTTCTATCATACTCTCTCCTTGTAAATTACCATCTTGCATTCTTTCCACACACCCAAACCACCTCAAAATGTTACCTTTCACTCACTCTCCCACTCCACAATTCATTTCCTTTGCATTCCCTGACAAACCAAATCTCTCATACACCCCCCTTCATTCCTTTTTTCATTCCATCTAGTCATAGCACATGCTCCTCTCAAATAGTCCATTTCCACAGTCTGGATTCTTGACCTTAGTGACTCAATCTTTGTCCACTATGCTGTCATTTAATCCCTTCTTCACTACCAAACTTACGCCTTTACCCTTAACTATTCTATTAAGGGATCCAATAACTCTTCTATATTGTACTGCTCTCTCCCTGATTTCTCCTTCCACACCACCAAACTTACCCAAGTTTGCTCCAAAACACTTAAATTCTGTCACCTCTTCCAGTTGTTCTCCCCCTGTATCTCTAAAACAGTTTAGTGAACTTCCTTCTCTCAATCTATAGCACTTTGCAAAATCTATACTTTCACACTGTTTCCTTTCAAACACTATTACTTTACTTTTACTCATATTTGCTTTCAATTGCCTAACCTTACACACATCATAAAACAAACTTACAACCTTCTGCAAGTCCTCTTCACTCTCAGCAAATAACATAGTATAATCTGCAAATTGGCTTTTCACAAGCCACCACACTCTATATCTGCAGCCCCTTTCCCTAGTTTTGCAAAACATCTAACAGTTGATCCCTCATTCTCATATATCCTTAACACATCTCATAAAGCATTCCACTCCACTCTGTCATACACTTTCTCCAGACCCATAAAAGCTACATACATATTCTTATCTTTTTCTAGATACTTTTCCAGTCATTCTTGCCATAAAATATGAGGGAATTTATAATATGGACACCTGTATTACAAATATCCTAGCCTCAATGGTGATGAGTGTTTAGATTACTCCTAAAATAAATTTGTGCTGCCTTCTGCTTCACATTCATACTAATACATGCCATAAAATTCACTTTTTACCCAGGGAAATGTTCCTATTAAACATATGGATAAAAGCTGGAATCTGATTCACTGTCAGTAAGGTAAAAAAAAATTGTAAATAGTTCAACTGACATCAAAAAATACAAATTACAGCTGTTGATGGCACTGTCTCATGAAACATACATTTGGTAATAGGTGCAGTAACTATCAATTTCCAAGGAGATAGCTTACTTTATTAAATATCTTGAATAAGGTCATCCAAAGCAAAGAAAAACAAGCCTAAGGAGCATATTACAATGATGGGATATATGAAATACTGTACATAGCAACATTGCATAAATCATTACTTGGATCACATATACACAATTTATTCTAAGTGATGACTCCTCTATGTAATCTACATTCAGTGCAATTAAGAAATATCTTACTTTTTCCATTTGGTTCAACCCTTTTGGTGCCTTGGATGTCAATCTACTGTTACAAAGCACAGCGCTATGAATACCAATCTTCAAATGTACTTTTCTTCCACAAATCAAATTTCCTTGGCATGTTACAATCAGCTGGGTGCCCCAAGATGACAACCAAAAGAAAGGATAAGTTCTGGATGCCTAAGAATCCATTCAGTGTCTTTAACAGAAGTCACATGCCAACCTCCCACAGCTTAACTCCTCCTGTGGGAGACAGCCTCCCAGAATACATTAGCCCTCAAAACGATGGGTTGTGCTAAATAAATTATCAGATAAGAAGGACTACATGTCTGATTATGATTTTTCTGCAGAACAAAACTCTCAGAGTGTGATGTGGAAAATAAGAAGGAAATATACATAAGTTAGCTGGAGACAAGAAAGTGGGGTGAAACACAATGGTGCATGTGACCATGACAACCTCCTAAGAATAATTTCTGTGTTTGTGGTCAGAAGGCATTGATTTTTTGGCCAAATCTATATAACTTCGATAACAGTCAGCAAGGAATCAGTTGCAAAAGTGGCTAGTTTAGAAGAAAGTGGCTTTTAGTGATATTATAAAATTAAAGAGTAATAATGTTATGAGTAGGCTGAGACACGATGTAAGAAACAAGAGCATAGAAAAGAAAAAATATACATAGTAAGGTATCTCATACAGACTATGATATATAAAATGACGTTACCTCACTATACAGGAAACGGTGAACAAGTATGAAAAGAAGAGAGCACATGCACAAGACACTGAATAATAAATAGTGTAGCCATCTCGTGTATAAACTGTCAGAGTAAGAAACAAGAACATAAACCAGTAATAAAATGTAATATTGGAGTACACGATAGGGTGTACCACAGGTTAATTTTTATATTAAATTACTTATCAATCTCTTATTGATCAACTGATTTTAATGTAACAAACTGAATATCATTTAGAATATGTTTAAGTTTTCATTCACACACATCACAATTCCATATATACTGTTGCATTTTCAATATATTTCCTTGAAAATAGGTGTTAGCCACTGCTATGCATTACAGTAAATACTTGTTCTAATGCACTTCTATGTATTTGAATTTGGCTACTAACGGATCCCACTAAACTAAGTTTGGGATCTAATTAACATTTCCATAGAAGTCTTTTGCAATATAAATTTAGTTTGGTAAGCTAGGGACTCATTCATCTACTGAGGTTAGGATGTAACGGAATAGTCCGTTAACTCCTAACCTTGGTCCATAATGCTAGGTGTCTGAGAAACGTGTGACAGCCTACTGTGCATCACCAAAGTGCATTTTTTCTTTTTCATTACCATCCAGTATTCTTTGCACATTATACACATAGCTCTACACTTATTTAGAATACTCTTATCTGTCTTATTCATCCATATCTCTAATGCCTGTTCCAACTGCAACTCCTTCAAAGGGGTGGCCAGGGTAACAGAGTCTCCACAACTAAAGAACTACAGTGTCACTTCTTAGCCTTTAGTGGCTCATCCTTAACAGGCCACTGGCAGAGAGCAAGTCTAGCTCAGTGCTTGCAGAGGCTCCTACCTAATGTTCCTAGTGACTACTTCTACCTAATGCCCCTGCCTAAATGTTCTTACCTACTACTTTTGAATACTTTAATAATGCAAAATTATCTTTTGTGCCTTTATACTTACAAAGAAACTTTAAGTAGATATTTCAAGATGAAACAAGACATTACTTGGTCACTATCAGCCAGTCTGAAGTAAACACTTACTTGGTCAACACTTAAATCAACTCCCTTGAATAAAAAAATTTTTACACCATGTTCTAACACATGTACAATGACTTTTATGGCACAAAGGGCTGTTTTAGTATAAAATAAATGGCAAATAAGAGTGCTAGTGTTGCATGTGCTAAGAAATCCATGAAACACCTTAGCACTACTGACAAGATGCACATGACAGAGCTTCATGAATATGGGAGGGTTGTGTCTCATGCAAGCCCCATTTCTGACCAAGTGATTCTGGTGACCTTGGAGATGTTTCCTTAAGATCTACAGCAGTCATTGCTACTTCCTCAACAACTCCAGCCTTGAAGGAATACAGAATTTCCATTAAACTTATAATATTTCATATATTAATGTTCCTTAGAAGAATTCAGAATGTAAAGGAATTCAGCTTTTAGGAAACCATCCTTCCCCATCAATTAGTCCATCAGAACAAGGTTTTAGTGTATATGCATTCTAGAACACATCTGGAAACAAAGTCAATCGGCTTTATTACAACTGACTACCTCCTTAGCCCAACCATGTTTCCAACAATGTCCCTCAAGTGATACTGCTCTCATCAATAGCTAACATACCTGTTCGTCTATGAAAATATGTTGAAAATGTAGGAGCATATACAGAAGTGAAATGTGTGTTTGAATAAAAACATCAATATATACCATATAATTTAGTTTCAATAAAATCAGTTGAAAAATAGAGACTAAAAGGCCCTCTTTGACAATGATTATCATACACCCTATACCCTATTATGTAAACTAATATATGGTATAACAAACTTTCATGAACTGTTGCATGAAATCAACAGAGAAACAGTGCATTCATCTCAAAAACATGCCAACCAATCCTACTCCCTGTGGTCAGGTCATGCTGTAAGGTCTCTCCTTCAGGTCCCTTATACCAGATGATAAATAATTGAATTTCCTGCATTATTTCTTTTAGTTGAATTATTTTTTTCGTCATAATACATTTTTCTTTCATTTCACCTGGAGCTTGTGCTTTATAACAAAAGAAAAAAATACTGAGGATTGGCCAATCTGGAAGATAATGTGATTCTCCTAATTTATGAACACTTAACTATAATATTTGAAAGAAAATAATGGTTTGGATATTTTTGGTGCACTTAATCATAAATCAACAAGTTCTGAAGTTTTCTGCACAATGGCAGAGGACATTAGCATAAAGGCAATTACACACTTAAAGGGTTAATAAAAATTCAATAAAATCTTTATGTGAGGTGAATCAAAACTCTAAAACAACTGCCAAAAGCCTCTCTGTCAGTGGGAGAGGGTTCTAGCTGATGGCTGGCTAACTTTCAAGTTAATATCATACTATCAGCTAACTTTCAGGTTAATATCATAATATGTTTTTAATATCAAAATAACTGAAAGTAAATTAATGACATACTTATCCAGGCAGTGTTTACCAACATTACTTCTTAAGCTTTTTATCCAAGCCTTTTCTTATAAAATAAATTTATAGAAAGCATATATGACTATAAATGTTTGAAGCAGGATCTTAAAGCAGAATAAAAATCATATACAACCTAATAATACACATGCAAGGAAGATAAAACTACTATAACATGCTATGATGAGGCTACACAAGATTCTGTTTGTCTGGTTGGGCACTGACGCTCACATTCTAGGTATGTAGTCAACTACTCTACAAGTTAGTCTTACCCCCCTAAATACATCATACAGTTTGGACTGTGGGCCACTGATGCAGGATTAGTTGGGCCCGATGGCTTATTGCATGCACAGTTGACCCCGCTACGTGGGCCCCTGAGCACAACAACCGAAGGTTAGACACAATGCCAGCATATGAGCATGGAAAACATGCATTTCTTGCTGATGCCTATCACAAACACTGCATAAGAGACTAGACTGAAGAATATGATGTACATTTTAAACAAATATTAGCATTATTATATAAATCAAATATGTATAAACTAAAGGACTGATCATACTAGAAGAGTACCTATTACCTGTAAGGATTCATTATTTAATATAAAAATTACTGTATTCTAAACTGAGTCATGAACTTTGGGAAATAGAGGGGATTTTGCACATATATGCACAGTACACACATATACATACCAACATATACATATGTACATACATACACATACACATGAATATACACATATGTACATATTCATACTTGCTCACCCACATCCACTCCTGATGCCACCTTGCCCCACAGGAAATAGCATCGCCACCCCCCGCACCGGCAAGGTAGCGCCAGGAGACAGACGAAACGGCCACATTCGCTCACACTCAGTCTCTAGCTGTCATGTGTAATCCACTGAAACCGCAGCTCCCTTTCCACATCCAGGCTACACAGACCTTTCCGTGGTTTACCCCAGACGCTTCACATGTCCTGGTTCTGTCCATTGACAGCACGTCGACCCTGGTATACCACATTGTTCCATTTCACTCTATTCAGTGCATGCCTTTCACCCTCCTATGTGTGTGTATGTGAGTTAATGGATCTTTCATCGCCTGTTTCCTGGCGCTACCTCGCTAACACGGGAAACAGCGATCAAATATAATAAATACATAATAAAATAAAATTTTACTTTATATAAATCATCCAAAAGATTTCTATTTAAGCATTAAAGTAATTACAGTCAAAACATCTGATCTCAAAATATCATTTTCTCTAAAGCTCACTTCTTTCATAAAGAACCATTTTTACAGAACAGAAAATCATTAAAGATAAATCTCACAAAGATGAAAATTATGAATAATGTTTACTCACTCATCAGGCAGATTGTTGACATATGACAGGACGGAACCAATACGATATCCTTCAGGATTAACACTGGGAAGATCCATATACCGTTCAGTATAGCCAGTATCATACAAATTCCAGGACACCACAGGTGCCCCAGCAATTGCCACTCTGTTTCATTAAAAAGAATGAGTTACTACTGTAGTTTATTCACTGTGTTGAGTGGTTAGCTTGTAGATTCTAATAAAGGGAGTTCTTTACAGAGAAGACTATATTGAGATATACAGAGACTGAGTGGGCTAGCGCATCCATACGCCTTGGTGCCCTGGGCCAGACTAATGTTTACATAGATAACATGATCTACTACAGAAAATGGGAGGCCAGATATATATATATATATATATATATATATATATATATATATATATATATATATAT
>JAYMFT010019497.1:0-16492 GCA_038088735.1 Panulirus argus
TTCCTTCTTTTGGAAAAGTGAAAAGAGGAGGGGAGGATTTCCAGCCCCCCGCTCCCTCCCCTTTTAGTCGCCTTTTATGACACGCAGGGAATACGTGAGAAATATTCTTTCTCCCCTATCCCTAGGGATAAAAAAAAGTATATATATATATATATATATATATATATACAGAAAGAGGGAGAGCATTTGTACGGACTTGATTTAGGCATTCACTTGCCTGCAGTATCTCGGTTAACTTTTGAAAAAATTTTTTGTATTTACAGAAAGTATATTAACTCAAAGATATGCCTTGTGTGTTTCTCCTGTAGGAAAATTATTCATTATTTCCATTAAATTAAGACTGTGTGAAATATCATAATACTCATCAAACACAATCAATTAAATCTGCTTTTGAGTTACTGTAGAGCTTAGTTTGTTTTTCATGAATTTCAGTTCATGAAAAGGCCTTTCCTTATTCAAAATTAATCATAGGTAGGTAGTTGGTAGGCAGCCACCGACTAGGGAGATATAATACTGGTACTACCCACTTGGGTATTGGTTGCGTTAGTGATGGCTGTGTAATGAGCTAACACTTCAGTGGTAGTCAAGTTGCATTCCTCCAGCCCAGATAGCTGTCTTTTCCTTCTGCTTGACTCACAAGTGGACTGCTGGCATTCTGTCCACAAAAATACAGAATCTCCTTGTTTTCACAATACTTGACAACACTTAATCCAGTCAACTCATTTTTCGCAACTCTAGACTTTCCTACAGTGAGTGCTATGTGCTGTTCTGCAATTTTGGCAAAATAGGAGGAACAACAGACTGAAGTAGTAGATAGGAACATTAGGTAGAAGTAATAGCTCGGAACTTTAGCTAGCAGTAGGCTGGAACTTCAGGCAGGAACATTAAGTAGACACATTTGTTAGGAGTCTCTGGAAACACTGTGTAAGAGTTGCTCTCTGCCAGTGGCCTGTTAAGGCTGAGGCCCTAAAGACTTAAAAGTAGTAATGGAGTTCACCAGGTATAGAGGCTCTTTTTCAGTGGCCAACCCCTTGAGGGAGTTCCCAGAGGGAATGGGCATCAGAGATACAGAGAGATAGATAAACAGAATGATCAAACTATTTTTTTTCATGCTTGTTCTCTGTATCTCATGTTAGTAAGGTAGTACCAGGAATAAAAGAAGAAAGGCTGATTTCACTCACGCCCATTCTCAAGTCATCATGTGCAATGCATGAAAACCAAAACCCCTTATCCATAAGCAGGCCCCATAAACCTTTCCCTGGTTTTCTCTGGCTGCTTCACGGGCTCTGGTTCAGTCCAGTGACTTCTCGTTAGCCCCTGTATACAACATTGTTCTAATTCACTCTAACCCATGTATGCCTTTCATCCCCTTGCAAGTTCAGGCCCCAAATCAAAGTTGCTTTTACTCCATCCTTCCATCCCCAATATGGTCGTCCCCTTCTCCATGTCCCCTCCACTTCTGACACACACATTTTCTTTGTCAACCTCTCCCCACTTATTCTCTCTATATCTCCAAACAATTTCAGCACACCCTCGTCAGCTCTCTCACCACACTCTTCTTATTACCACACCTTTCTCTTACCCTTACATTACTTACTTGATTAAACCACTTCACACCATATGTTGTCCTCAACATTTCATTTCCAAGACATCCACCCTCATCCACACATCCTAACCTATAGCTCGCGCCTCACATCCATACAACATTGTTGGGATTACTTTACTTACAAACACCAATTTTTCCCCTCCCAGATAATGACCTCTTTTCCCACACACTCTTCAGTGCTCCAAGAACCTTTGTCCCCTCACCCACCCCATGACTCACTTCTGGTTCCATGGTTCCATTTGCTGCTATGTCAACTCTCAAGTATATGAAAAACAAATTTCCTCCATTCAAACTCATACCCCAATTAACTTGTCCCTTTGCCCTGCTAAACCTAATAACCTTACTTTTATTCACATTTACTCTCAACTTTCTCCTTTCACTCTCCCCCAAACTTAGTCACCAACTTTTGCAGTTTTCTACTTAAATCAGCCACAAATACTGAAACATTGGCAAAAAACACCTGACTCACTTCCCAGGCCTCCTCACTCCCTAGAGACTGCATACTCACACTTCACTCCAAGACTCTTGCATTTACCTCACCACCCTATCCATATACAAATTAAACAGCCATGGTGACATCACACATCCCCACCAAAGACCAACCTTCACCTGGAACCACTCACTCTCCTTTCATCCAACTCATACATATGCCTCACACCCTTGATGAAAATTACTCACTGCTTCTAGCAGCTTTCTTCCCACACCATATATTCATCAGACCTTCCACAAGACATATCTATCTACCCTTTTATATGAATTCTCCAGATCCATATTTTTTCTCATACTTGATTGCCATTTCCTGCGTTTGTGAGGTATGTCAGAAACAAATGAAGAAAGGCCATATTTGCTCTCATTCATTCTTTAGCTGTCATGTGTAATGCACTAAAACAACAGTTCACTATATACAACCATTCTCCACAAACATTTCCATACTTTCCTTAAGGACGCTTCACATGCCTTGGTTCAGTCCACTGACAGCACATCAACCCCAGTATACCTCTTTATTCCAATTCATTCTATCCTGTGCAAGCCTTTCACCTTCCTGCATGTTCAGGCCCTGATTACTAAATATGTTTTTCACTTCATCATTCCATCTCCAATTTGGTCTCCCCTTTCTTGTTCCCTCCACTTCTGACACATATACCCTCTTTGTCAAACTCTTCTCACTCATTCTATCTATATGTCCAAACCATTTCAGTACTCTCTTCAGCTCTCTTAATTACACTTTTTATTGACACACCTTTTTCTTACCCTTTATTACTTACTCGATCAAACCACTTCACACCACATGTTGTCCTCAAACATTTCATTACCAACACTTCCACATTTCTCTGCATATCCTTGTGTCCATAGAACATTGTTAGAGCTACTTTACCTTCAAACACTCATTTTTGCCCTCCCAGATAATGACCTCTCATTCTTCACATTTTTCAGTGCTCCTAAAACCTTTGCCCACTCACTCATTCTTTGACTTACTTCCACTTCCATAGTTCAGTTTGCTGCCATGTCCACTCCTAGATATCTGAAACATTTCATTTCCTCCAATTTCTCTCCATTTAAACTCAAACCCCCATCTGACCTGTCCCTATACATTGCTAAAGCTAATAACTTTGCTTTTATTCATATTTATATATACTTCCTCCACTCTTCCAAACTCAGTCACCAACTACTGCAGTTTCTCACTTGATCTGCCGCCAGTGCTGTGTCATCAGCAAACAACTGTCTCACTTCCCAGGGCCCCTTGTCCCCTACAGACTGCATACTTACCCCTCTCTTTAAGACTCTTGCATTTAACCTCTCTCACCATCCCATCCTTAAGCTAATTAAACAGCCATGGAGACACCACACACCCCAGCTGCAGACCAACCTTCATTTAGAATCATTCACTCTCCTCTCTTCCTACTCTTACACATGCCTTGTACTCTTGATAAAAGCTTCTCATTGCTTCTAGCAGCTTTTCTTCCCCACCTTATATTTTTAAAGCCTTCCACAAGTCATCTCTATCATATACTTTCTCCAGATCCATGAATGCCACAAACAAATCCAACTGTTCCATCTAGAGCTTTTCATACACATTCTTTGCAGCAAATTCCTGATCCACACATCTCTTACCTCTTCTGAAGTCACATTGTTCTTTCCTAATCTGATGCTTTGTACATGCATTCTCCCTTTCAATCACAATCCTCCCATCCAACTTACAAGGTACACTCAATGAACTAATATTCTGTAATTTGAACACTCACCTTTATCTCCCTTGCCTTTATATAAAATAGTAGCACAAAGCATGCATTCTGCCAATTCACAGGCACCTCACCATGATTTATACATACAATGAAAATCATAGATAACCAATCAACAGCACAGTCACTACCTTTCTTATGAAATTCAACTGCAATACCATCCACTCTAGCTGCCTTGCCACATTTCATCTTACTTAAGGCCTTCACCACCTCTTCACCAAACCACTTTCCCTGACTGTCCCACTTCACATACCATCCCAATCCAAGCACTTTGCATCTGCCACCCTATCATCAAACACATTCTACAGTCTTTCAAAGTACTCACTCCATCTTCTCACCACTTGTTATCACTTCATTTGCCCCCTTCACTGATGTTCCCATTTCTTTTCTTGTTTTTTGTACACTATTAACCTTCTTCCAGAACATCTTATTCTCCCTGAAGTTTACTGATACTCACCCCAACTCTTTTTAGCTATCTTTTTCATTCCCTGCACCTTCATTTTTACCTTCTGCCACTTTATCTTATACAGCCCCAAATCATATGCACTCCTTCCCTGAAAGTATTGCTCATATAACTCTCTTTTCCCTTTTTATAGCAAGTTTACTTCATCATCCCATCACTCACTACCCTTTCTAATCTCCCCATTTCCCATCTTACACATACCACACACCTTTTGTACTTGCCAGCACTGCTTTCCAAAATTCCTCACCACTCTCCTAGCTTCATTTCCTGTCACCTTTTGCCATTCTGCACTCAATCTCTCCAGGTATTTCTTCATACTTACTCTCACTACTTTCTTCTCATCCATAATGTTTCCTCTCTTCTGAAAACTTATACAAATCATCACCCTAGCCTCCACAAGGTAATGATCAGACATCCCAACACCTGCCCCTCTCAGCAGATTAACATCCAAAAGTCTCTTATGCACATCTATCAATAAGTATGCAATCCAATAATACTCAATGACTACCTTCCCATAAGCTGTTCTCCATTTCCATTCATAATACTGAATATCTCATGGCCTCCAGTTATACCCTCAACTACAATATTACTCACTGCATTTAACTCACCCATCACTACATCAAAACTGCTGACACAATCACTCTGCTATTCCCAGAACACTTACCTTTCATGATCTTTCTTCTCATGGCCAAGTACATAAGCACTATTAATCATCCAACTCTCACAATCCATTTTCATTTTTATGCAAATCAGTTTAAAGCTTACTTCCTTACACTCTGTCAAATATTCCTACAACTCCTATTTCAGCAATAGTGCTACCTCTTCTTGAGCTCTTGTCCTCCTACCAATCCCAACTTTACTCCTAAGACACTTCCAAGCCATTCTTGTTTACCCTTGGGCTTTGTTTCACTCACAGTCAGAACATACAGGTTTTTTTCCTTAAACATACTACTTATCTCTCTTTTTTTCTCATCTTGTTATCTTGTTTATATTCCTGCTTGGCCCCTTCTTCAGTTCCTTTTTCTAAAAAATTGAAATACAAGAAGGAGGGGGAGGTTGCAGCCCCCCACTCCCATCCCCTTTAGTTGCTTTCTATGAGCCACAGGGAAAAGAGGTAAAATTCTTTCTTCCCCTACTGCACATATAAATCCTTCTGTTTCTATAAGTATTTCTCACACATATTCTTTATAACAAACACCTGATCCACACATCTTCTACCACTTCTCAAAACACTTTGCTCTTCCCTAGTCTGATGCTCTCTAGTTATTTCTATGTTGAATGTCGAAGGCTCCAGTCATGGACAAAATTCCGTATCACTGCTGGGCCTTAGCTGAAATATAGAGAGAATTATGAAATGGGAAAAGAAAAGGGAAAGGATTTACAAATTTTAGTGGAAATGAAAAACATATCTGTTGAAATGTGCCAGGTCATACTTATTTACATGAGTTTGCATGAGAAAGACAGCCAACAGGAGGCCTAATTGGCCTACAACTGGAAGCCATACTGGTGATCAGACTTTGGAAATGGTAGATGTCAAAGCAATAGGATGATAGTTAGAGGGGTCAGAATGGTCACCCTTCTTAGGGATGGGATGTATCAAAGCATATTTCCAAGGAGAAGGAAAAGTTTTGGTTTTTAAATGGAAACAGAACAGATGAGCAAGCATAGGTACAAACTCAGAGGCACACTCTTTCAGTACATGGGGATGGATGCCATCAGGATCATAAGCCTTGCTTATGTCTGAGAGAGAAGCACTTTTCAGACAGTCTGAAAAGAGATTAAGTGAAGGGGCATAAGATTAATAAGAGGAGCATTAGAGAGTGAGGGAATGTTAAAGTCATCCAAGGTGGAGTTTGAGGAGAAACGGGAACCAAAGAGAGTTGCTTTGTCTACAGGAAAGATAGCTACTGTACCACCAGAACAAAAAGGCAAAGGAAAGGTAGAGCGACGGAAGTTGTTAGAGATACCCTTAGCTAAAGACCAGAAAGACCTATCAGTGGATGATGAGGAGAGGTTATCGCATTTCCTTTAAATAAGTGAACGCTCTGCCTTACAGATAACATGCTTGCAGCGATTATGGGCAGTGATAAAAGCTGAATGGGAGCCAGAGGAAGGAGAGTTTTTCCAAGTCCGATATGCCTGATCCTGTGCATGAATGGCCTTAGAACAGGAACGATTGAACCATGGATTGGATGAAGAGATTGTCAAGGAGGAAGAAGGGATAAATGCCTCCATTCCTGCAAGAGTAACCTTGCTTTCACTAATGTGGGAAAGACATAAGAAGGAAGAGAGTTTCAAAACTTCGATGTGTAGAGAGAGAAGCAGTTATCAAAACAGCTCACCCTTGAATTGCTGATTATCACACAGTAATCATGTAACGCAGCAGCTTGCTGAGTTTTGCATGGTCTAGCTAGTGGTGTGGGCACACAAGCAACCAGCTCCCAGGAGCAAAAACCAAAGTAACACCTATAGAAGAGGGAAAGTGAACCAATATTGCGGTGTAGGGCAAAAGGGTCAAGTTTGGGGGTGAGCCAGGGACAGTTTATAAGTCAGACTGTTTTCAACTCAACTCTTTTCAGTAAGGATGCAGAACTAGAACCACCCCAGATGTGAAAGGAGTACTCCATACAAGGATGAATCAATCCTTTGTATAAACAGAACAACTAATCAGAAGAAAAGAAGTTTCAACATCTAAACAATACACCCAGTTTCTTAGAGGTAGACTTAGCTATTTCTATTATGTGGGGTTTCCAAGAAAGAGTGGATGTTACAGTATTACCAAGCATGTTCATTGAGTCAAGAGGTGGGATTACGGAACCGTCAAAGGGGATATGAGTTTTGTGGGGAGTTTTTGATAGAGAGATGGGTAGAAACTTTGAGGCATTAAACTTAAAAAGATTTTGTGTACATCACTGAGGTTTCCTGTCCAACTCTGAGTTTAATGAGGAAGCAATGTCAAGATGAGATGCAGATCAAGTGAGAGAAGAGGGAGCAGACTTGAAGGATGTGGATGATTGCAGTGTTGAGAGGTCAGTGTATGAGTGCATTGGATTATTTGTGGAGGGGAGGAAATCATTGCAAAAAGGAGGAAAGGTGTAGGGACAGGAGAGAACCTTGAGAGAGAAGGAGGGTAGGCTGTTCCATCAACATCCATAGAGATATATCAGATGGAAAAGAAGGAGCGAAGTGAAGGAGGGAAGCCAAAACAGGGGAGCTTAGAGATGAGACCCTGATGCCACACCCTGTCAAGAGCCTTAGATATGTTAAGGGCAATTGCACATGACTCCCCAAAATCTTTCAGGGATGATGACCAGATTTTAGTAAGATAGGAAAGAATATAACTATTGGATCTCACTTTATGGAAGCCAAACTGGTGATCAGAAAGAAGACTTATTTTTGAGGTGTTTAAGGATATGGGAATTGAGGAGGGATTCAAGACTTTGGAAATGGTATATGTCAAAGCAATAGGATGATAGTTAGAGGGTTCAGAACGGTCACCCTTTTTAGGGATGGGATGTATCAGTGCATACCTTCAAGGAGGAGGAAAAGTTTTGGTTTTTAAGGAGAAGGAAAAGTTTTGGTTTTAAACAGAAGCAGAACAGACGAGCAAGCACAGGTGCAAGTTCAGAGGCACACTTTCAGTACATGGGGATGGATGCCATCAAGACCATAAGCCTTGCTTGTGTCTGAGAGAGAAGTGCCTTTTGGACAGTCTGAAAAGAGATTAAGGGAAGGGGCATAAGATTAATAAGAAGAGCATCAGAAGATGAGGGAATGTTAGTCATCCAAAGTAGAGTTAGAGGAGAAATGGGAACCAAAGAGAGTTGCTTTGTCTACAGGAGAGACAGCTACTGTACCGTCAAAACAAAAAAGTGAAGGAAAGGGAGAGCGATAGAAGTAGTTAGAGATGCCCTTAGCTAAAGACCAGAAAAACCTATCAGTGGATGATGAGGAAAGGTTATCGCATTTCCTTTGAATAAGGGAATGCTATGCCTCACGGAAAATGTGCTTGCAGTGATAAAAGCTGAATGGGGGCCAGAGGAAGAACAGTTTTTCCAAGTCCAATATGCCTGATCTTGTGCCTGAATGGCCTTAGAACAGGAACGACTGAACCATAGATTGGATGAAGAGGGGATAAATGCTTACATTCCCCTAAGAATAAACTTGCTTTCACTAATGTATTTATAAAAGATATTAACATTCAGATTTGTTGCTGTCAAATTTTTATCACACTGTACCTTAGATTTCCCAAAGTGCTACTTTTTTTTCTATTTAGAAACACCAGCACAACCTTATGGAACTGAATGAGCCTCATCATTCAGACAATTCTCCAGGTCTGAAGAGTAACTTTTAATCAGATTTGATACAACTGAATCTCATCATTGTTGTGAAAGAAATATCTCTCAGATTTCACCATATGCACTGATTTGTTTGCATGGGTTTTGAAGCAACATCAGTTACAGGAAAGGAGATCTGAGCCGGTATTGTGTCTTTCTGGATTCAAGTGTACATTACTGCTCCAAACACATCTTTTGTATTTGATATAATAGTTCGAATAGTTGTTGGCTCTAACAGTGATAAATTGTTTTGATCAGCAGTTTATAGCTTTTAGTGATGTCTGCCTGTGAAGTAGCAGCATTGGCTGTCGGTTTTGTTGGTTGAGATCATCGTGTACCAAAACACTGTTGATCATCTTTTCAAACTCCCCAAATCACTTTTGTTGTGACTACAAAAGTTTCAAGAGATTTAAATAAACTGGTGACAAAGTTAAGGCATGTACATCTCATTTTCTAAAAGTTCTTTTATGTGCTGTTACATCCCTCCAAAATACTATACCATAAAGAAGCAAAAATTCCTGTTTGAAGCATACACATTGTGTTGTAAAAACCAGTTTCTGTAATTATCTATTTGTACTGTAGAGGAAACGACCATTACACTCGCCTCATCTCTTGAACATTCTTTACTGTCACACAACTTAAATCCATGTATGCTGTGCTCTAACCATGCCTTCAATCAGTCTTTTCCATTCATCCTCCACTCATACTATAAAAGTACTTCTTTACATCATTTTGAACAAGATTCTTGCTTGATTTCATGCTATGTCCTCAGGTTATTCTATCCCTAAATCTCTTGAACTGGTCACTTTCAGTCATCAGTCTGGTTTAACACTTTAAAGGTTGTGATCAGATTATCCCTTACTCTAATTCTCTTCCAAGATGGGCAGATTTATGGCCCCTAGCCTTTCTGCATAATTCAACTCTCTTAATTCTAGTACCATCTTTGTTGCCTTCCTTAGGACCTTTTCTATTAGCCCTTCATGCATCTTTAAGTGCAATGATCAAACCTGAGAAGCATATTCTAGTTTTGACCTTGTATAGGATATGAACAACTTGCTAAATATTTCCTTATACATATACTTGAATGCAGTTTTAATATTTGTCAGCAAATAGTTTGTCTCCATAACTCTAATATGGGACTCTGGTGACAGGATGGGAACATTATCCCCCAGGTTCTTCTCACAAACAGAATCCTTATGCTTATTTCCAGCTGGAAAATAATCATACTGAGGCCTTCTTTCACTCTGTCTGATCCTCAGCGCTTTGCATTTGCTTGGGTCGAATTTTATCAATTATCTATCAGACCAACTTTGGAATCTGTTTAGGTCCCCTTGTAAACTGATGAAATCCTCTTTTTTTCTCTTCCCCTTTGACTTTGCATCATGTGCAACCGTATTTAGGTAGGAGTCCATACCTTCTGGCAAGTCATTTACATACATTAAAAACAGTAATGGTTCTAGAATAGAACCCTGTGGCACCCCCTTGGTCACCTCAACCCATTTGGAGAAGGCACCTTTGAACATGATGCAAGAAATAGTTGGCAAGCAGCCTACGACCAGGGAGGTATATTACCAGTACTAACCACCTGAGTATTGGTTGGGTTAGTGACAACTCTGACCCAGATAGCTGTCATTTCTTTGTCTCATCCATGTGTGGACTAATGGCATTCTGTCCACAAACAGGTAATCTCTCTTTGTCACAAAACACCTGACAACACTTAACTCACACTGCTCATTCTTTGTAAATCTATATTTTCCTACAGTGAGCTCTGTGTGCTAGCTCTGCCTTTTGACAAAATGATAGGAGCAATAAACAGAAAGAGTAGGTAAGAACATTTAGGCAGGAGCATTAGGTAGAAGCAGTAGGTACGAACATTAGACAGTTGCATTAGGGAGTAGTCATTAGGAACATTAGGTTGTTACATTAGGTAGTAGTCAGTAGGAACATTAGGCAGGAGCCTCTGCAAACATTGCACTTTGGTTGCCCTCTACCATGGCCTGTTAAGGGTGAGACACTCAAGGATAAGAAGTGGCACTAAAGTTCACTAGATATGGAGACTATTGCTGTGGCCACCCCTCTGAGGGAGTTCTAGGAGGGAACAGGCATTAAAAATATAGACAGACAGTTAGCCTCTGACATAAGTCCTTTGTTCCCTTCTACCGAAATAATCTCCTACCTAGTAAAGGAGTTTCCCAGCTTCTTAATCAGTCTCCCAACACTTTCTGGCAGTCCAGATAAACAATCCACCCAGCCTACCCTTCAGTCTCAAGACAAAGCTTAATTTCATTAAAATCTTAGAGGCCTGATACACATGACCTTTCCCCAGAATGATGCTGTCTTTCATTTAGGTAATTTCTCTTCACTGGAAAGTCATCTACTTGCTTTTTTACTTTATCTTTTCCAAAGCCTTACAGATCACACTTGTCAGTAAGAGTGGTGTGCAGATCTGTACTATATGAAAACCTATCCCCCCAAGCATGAAGTTCCAGCCCATTGTAAGGGCTAAATATGAAAAACTGACACACACAGTATACAAATGGTAAGAAAACACAATCCTTTCTTGTACAAAGCATTTACAGCTGTAAAGAGCAAAATGCTTGCTCTACAATACATATTAGATGTAAAAGTGAAGACTGGGATAACAGCAAAACTACTGACATCATTCTTTCCACTAATATAAAAGTATTGTCTTTATCCTAGTTCCTGTATCAATCTTGTCTAGTGTGGTTAGTGCACCCCACTTTTGTAGCTGGCAATAAATCATCCTAAAATTCCTCATTCACATTTACTGCCAAGTGAACTAAGGGTGCATTTTCATGTCCTGCCATGACAAGAGTGTTGTCAATCCTGCACCTGTCTCTCTGCCTATCTTAGGAAACATTCTTGTTAGCTAGATAACTGAAGAAATCTAAATGACAAAAAGTCACACCATAGCTAACCATACGCAAGTGGTGAAGTGATTCAATTTATGGCACATATTTGGATAAATTTACATGATAAGGAAAACTGATTTTCTGCAAAAGCTATCTCAAGAGGAATGAATGCTACAAAAATTTTTTTTTATGTACAGATATTGAAAACAGATAAATAAAATACTAATAGTTTTTGTAACAAAAATTTTGTTTTACTTTGGTTGCAGTATAAACCTACAATCTCAAGCTTATTAATCAAGAGTAAGATAATCTGACTTATTCACCAAAATTCAATATATAATAAACCAACTGTCTGGCAGCAATTTTCCTTATTTCATGCAACCTATATCTCCTGATACGGGACAGAACATTGTTCATATTAAGTGAAACAGCTTCCTTGAAAATATCTACAGGAGGAAAATGGAATTTGTAGTTTCAGAGCAAAACTTATGACAATATTCCACCTGCTGACATATGGAGATTTTTTTGTTTCATTCATGCTTGAATTCTGGTGAAGGGCTGATTGAACACAACAGTTTTATAACCAAAGGTAAACAAAGGAGGACTTTATATAGCATCACATCTGTCTATGATTCTCCAGTTACAATCACTGTATGGAGAACAGAGGGCCTTAAACAAAGAACTGAACTTAAACCTCTGGCTACCATTCATAACAGAATAGGAGAGCAAAATGTTCCTTAAGTAAACTATATTGCATGATGAACCTTTCCTGCCATTCTACTTACACCCTTATGAATCCTCCTAGCTTACATCTAATATAATCCTCTGCACATAGTCATATGTTAGGTAGAAGAGCTGATCTTTCTAAAACAACTAATGCCTTCACAAGAACAGAATGATGACTACAATACAATAAGTGTAACAAGGGATGTATCTGCTATCTCTAAAGCATGGAAAACTGAAAATGGAATGGAAGTTCATCTTTTCACCTGCCCAATAACTTTCTGAGTAACATCAGACAGTTGAGGAGAAGGAGGAATATTGTCAGTACCAAGGAACTGTTCCATTGTAACTCCTGGACGATGCCAGGTATTCTTGCCACTCTCATCTACTTCCCTATGTAATTCATATCTTCTTGACTGCTGTGATATGTATCTGCTACCAAGAGAATTCTCTAAAATATTTCTTTCTAATAAAATTTGTTTGGAATTCTTGTTACCATATGAAGAGGAGAATGACTGATTATTTTTTAGCTGCTCATGCATATTTCTAGTGATGTAAAGATTCCTCCTTGGTTGATAAGACTGAGGATTAAGTGACAAGGAAGACAGCGAAAGGAGGGACTGAGTTACCTCTGACAGTTGTGGTGATAAAGGATCTTCACTGTGACTCCTGTGAGGGGTTTGTAAAGAAGCTGATAAATTTTCTATAGGTCCTTTGTATGCTGCGGACAATGTAGGTTCCTCAGGTGTACATTTATCCTTGTGAGAGGTTGAGTTTCCACACTGATATGAAAGAATTGGCTCCTCCGGAGTTTTATTATCATTTGAAGTCCTCCTGGAGGGCAGATGCTGTTTGTAAGAGAGAACAGGTTCTTCTGGAGTGCAATCCTTTCCGGACATTATAATCTTATGCGAATTAGAAGAGCTAAATGACAACAAAGCAGGTTCCTCAGGAGTTGCACTCTTTATATTTTTTTTTGGAAAAGTATTCATTGGTTCAATACTATTAACATTCATGGCAATTTCTTGTTTGGGAAGAGTCAATGCTAAGAGCTGCATTGTATAATCTGAGAACTCTGGCTCACTTGGAGAGGCAGATCCATTAAAAGGCAAATCTGATGCATTATTTACAGGGGGATCAGATGGTTTTTCTTCAGATGGTTCATCATTAGGGTAAGGATATGTAAATGGTGTCAGAAGTGACTGGTTCTTTTGGTTATGTGCTGGTTGCTTAAGATCTCCCATATCTAATGCTGATTCATATTGTAATGATACTACCTTTTCCTTAACTGGTAGCTTGCGCACATGTAAAACATCTGGGGTAAGTTTAATGGTTTCTTGTGCTTCAGTCAGCCACTGACCCACTGTCATGTTAGACCATGGAAGTGAGGATGTTGACACTGAGGATGCTATTACCTCTGATGACTGCAAGGAATGAGTGTTGCTTGTCACTGGTGTTTTAAGACTGCTATATGCTGAAGTACTCATCTGAAACAAAACAGTTAAAAAATATCAAGATAATTCAATATGCATTATACAATAATTATTTCTCATGTGCAGTAAACATTAAAAAAACAGGATAAGTTGATTACATTATCCAGTTCTAAGGCTAAGGCTTACAAGTCACAAGCCCAGACCAAGTATTTTACTTATATGATTTGAATCCTCCTATCCAACTGTAATTTCCTGCTGCTCACCCATCCAAAATAATTTGATACCAGCCAAGTACTGGACTGAATGGCAATAATTAACAACTTCCTTATCTCAATGATAAAGAATTATGTTTTGTTTCTTTCATACTTGTTTGCTATTTCCCGCATTAACGTCAAGGAAAGATGAAGAAAACACCTACTTTGCTCATATTCGTTCTTTAGCAGTCATGTGTAATGCACTGACAACAACGACCCCTATCCACAACCAGGCCCCACAGATCTTTCTCCCTCTGGCTGCTTCATATTCATGTTTAATCAATTTCCATTATTTAACAAGAAGCAAGATCTCAAAATGCCTACTTGCCTCTACATCCTTATAAATAACTAAACCAAATTGTTTTATAGAAGATGTGTTGAAGTACAAGTCCATTCAGCTAAGCAAGTAAAATAAATAATTTCTTTTCAGATGACGTAAGAACAAAAGTTACGTCTTATCAATACATGAAACAAAATCATTATGATAAAAGACTCTTTGACCTCTGTATATCTACCTATCTCTGATGTCTATTCCCACCTGGAACTCACTCAAGGGGGTTGCTATAATAACAGAGTCTCCATAACTAGTGAACTCCAGTGCTGCTTCTTAGCCTCTAGTGCCTCATCCTTAACAGGTCACTGTTTCTACCAAATGCCCCTGCTTAAATGTTGCAAGCTACTGCTTCTATCTATTGCTCCTATCATTTTTTAACAGGAAGGGCTAACATATAATGCTCAATGCAAGAAAATCTAGAGTTAAAAAGAATGAGCTATATGAGTTAAGTGCTATCAAATGTTATGCATAACAAGAAGAGATTGTATGTCTGTGGACATAGTACTGGTAATATACCTCCCTAGTCATTGGCTTCCTACCAGCCACTACCTGCTATCTCAGATATTTAGTAAAAGACTTTTCTTCTCCCTTAGGAAATACAACAGATAAAATTTCCACAAATATGGATGGAGTGAAATAGGCATTGAGGTGCCAGGTGTGAACATTCAGAAGGGTGAGAAGCATGTATGAGACAGAGCACACTGGAGCAATGTGGTATATGGGAGGGGGAAAATGCTCTATGGATAGAACTAAGGGAAACCTGGGAAATGGTCTGGGGAACTTGGCTGTAGATGGTAGGCATTAGTTATGGTGCATTAAGTGTGACAGCTAAAGAACAGATGTTAGCAAATGAGGCTGTTATTTTGTCTTTTCCTGGTGCTGCCTTGACAAAGCGTGATATGGCAAACAAATAGGAAAAATCTTTTACATCTCTCAAAGAAGAAGAAGAAGAAAAAGAAAGAAAGAAAGAAAGAAAGAAAGAAGAAAGAAAGAAAGAAGAAGAAGAAAGAAGAAGAAGAAAGAAGAAGAAGAAAGAAGAAGAAGAAAGAAGAAGAAGAAACTTGAGGTCAGTTCTTTATGGAAATTACGTGTCCAGCTGTCCAAAAAATGTAGGCTTTGAAGAAGAAAAAAAATTTCTGACCTAGGGGATTTAAGTTTTACCTCTAAAACAAGGTGAATCTATGAGGAATCCTCTGTTCTTATCATCATAAATCACATGAACCCAGTAGATAGTCATTCACAGGAACTTAACAATACAGTCACCTGTCCCAGCCGATTACTAAAATTATGGCTTGAGGCTGAGGTGGCAAGTAGCTAGTCACTCCTATTACTTTCTGAACAGTGGTATATGTGTCTTAACCCTGTTACTGTTGGGAATCAAAAACTGGTTTTAATGGGTTTTAGATAAGAAAAGTTGGGAAGGAATGGAATTTAAAAGAAAAACTGGATGCTCAATTCTTTGCCTATCATGGAGAAAGGGTTTACATCCTTTAAAACATAATTTCTTACATAAAGACAGCACCTTATGAGTACCAGGAGGTTTCTGCTTTATTACTGTTTCCATCAATATAGATAAGGAATTTTGGATACCATTACTGTCTTTCAGTAGATAACCTCATCAAAGACCATCATATCTTCTGTTATCTGGCTTTTCCATGTACAACCAATAACATAAATAAAAAAGCTTACCCTTGGCTCTATCAAGGTATTTGTATGCATTTGTCTACAAACTTTTTTAACAATTCAGTGGTTCCATACACAAACTGTGTATGATCAGTTGCAGGTCATAAAAATTTTCATTTAAATGCATATCACTATTGTTAATACACATATACCACATCAGAGCAGTTTTGCTCATACATCTGGCATCATGCCACATCTCCCTTCCTCCCAACCCTGCTAATCTCATCCTCCAATCTTCCTGTCAGTTTAATCCTTACCTTCTTGTTCATCCTTCAATTCTGCACTATATATCCTTATGTTTTGGATACACAATAACTAAATATATTTATTGCTATGCTGTAATGTCTGCTTTTCAACTCATGGTTTCATGTAGAATTACCTATTTTCCATTAATATTTAATGGAAATAAATTCCAAATAAACTATTAAAGATACTTTTGATAAAAAAAAAGTATTTCTGTCTCAATCACAATGCATTACATGCAAAAAGTTTACACATTTCATATGCTTGCTGTTAACAGATGAGTTAGCACACTGAGAAGCTGGT
>JAYMFT010019508.1:0-16491 GCA_038088735.1 Panulirus argus
ATGCACAGTACATATATATACATATCAACATACACATATATACATACATACACATACACATATACACATGTACATATCTACACCCGCTCGCCCCTATCTACCCCTGACACCACCCCGCCCCACGGGAAATAGCATCACCACCCCCCACGCCGGCGAGGTAGCGCCAGGAGACAGATGAAATGGCCACATTCGCTTACACTCAGGTTCTTATACATTCATGAATTTGCTTTTACTATGTCTTGGGAATGAAATTTTCTCAGCAAGAATTTATTTCCAATCTTATAAAGGGAGCCTGAGGGAAAATGGATATTTGTTTACCTGAATTTTGCTTATCGACCAACTTTTCAGGAACTTATTTGAAGTATTGTTTTGTGCTGTGCATTGCTGTACTTTATTAAAATGTTATCACAGGTGATTGAGTTTAGAGTGCTATGTGATGACAAACACATGCTGTATGAAGAGTAGTAACATTCATACGGTAATATATCAATGTGATATGTTTATTTCCTTGGATTTCAGTTGAGCGTACATACCCAAACATTTTTGTCCATACTGACTCTTCTCTTTGTCACACCTCTCAGTTTGTTCTTCCAGAGGTGTTGTCTGGTACTTCATTTGATTTTACTTGCAGATGATGGATTGCTCACCAGTTGACTACAGTTTTCTTCTCTTTAATGTATATATGTTTTTTATACTTCCTTACCATTAACTTTATATTAATGGTAATACCTGAATAATGCATACTCTGGAAACGAATGATACCTTTTTCTTTCTGTTTACTTCAGGAAGGATCTTGCATTTTGATGTTTTGTTTTACTTTTCAGGTATTGCAGAAGATAGCGAAAGAATTTTGGTGGTGTGCTTGGTGGGTATGGCTAGGGATTTTGTCATCAGTGGGCCTAGGAACAGGCCTTCACACGTTTTTACTATATCTGGGACCTCATATAGCCTCTGTCACGTTGGCAGCTTATTCTTGCAATTCTGTCGAATTTCCTTCTCCGCCGTACCCTGATGAGTAAGTACTGTGTATCAGGTGAGACTTACTTGAAAATTTTTAAACTTTAAGGTGACTGTTCTATACTGTATTTGTAAAGATAATGTGATAACTGTGCCATAATCCCAGCAGGCAGGCTCAAGTTGGTCAACAGTTAAATTATATTAGCAAATTGGTTTAATGGTAGCACATATGCTTTAGGGAAATAGATGACCTTACCTTTTGTAGTATGTAGTGTTGAGAGCCCCAGTTCTTCAAAAGTTAATTCCTGTAAAAGGTGTATTCCTGTGTGTATTTGATCTGTCCCGTGTAAGTTAAAAAGAGATTAATGATAACAGTGATGATATTTTACTTGTTAGAATTGGTCAAGTTTACGTTTCTGTATATATTGTGCTAGCCCATATTTAAGAAGAGGAGTGTTGAAGAACCCTTTCCCTCATGCTCATTTTGAAGAGGTGAGCAGAGTACAAGTATTTACTAGGAAAAATATCTGAGTTAAGTGAATTAGTAAGGAATTTGTAAAGGGCTTACTAAACCCATAGGCAAACTCTGGGAATTTTATTGGGTTATGCAACAGGTGCAGATTCTTTACTGATTAACAGTTTCTTAAGTTGCTTTCTATCTGTTTTTAGGATATATGACTTGATAAAGAAACTAGATACTGATGTGGTATCACTTCCATTTGGTTTATATTGCTGTGAAATGTAATTCTATAGTTAGACAAGAAAGTCATTCTTACTGTTTACGAAAGACACTATTAAATATGTTGTTTTAGCCCTGGTTTTACTTTTTTGCAAAGGCAATGTACCTCAGATATCTGAGTGTCTGCTGGTTGCTCACAAAGGTCTCTTGTAAATGAAATGTTGCAGAGCGTTTGGTATTGGTTAGATAGATATAGGGCAACTTCTTACTAACTGTAATGTTCTATGTACGGTGGGATGCCAGTGTGGGCAGAGTGAGTTATAAGTTGGTTGAAGGTATTGGTTGAGGAGCACAGTACAGCAAATTGTATTATGTTCTGAAGACAGTGTAGTTTCAGAGTTATGCCCATCTGGGCTTGGGGAGTTTTATTGCCGTTGGGTAGACTGGGTTGCAGAGTAATTTTTTTTTAAGCTTTTTGTTTGATGTTTGGCAGTGGAAGGATGATAAGGATGGGTAAGTAGTATTATGCCATAATAATATTCATTATATTTTTATGATTATGGAGATTAAGCATAAAGTGGAAGAGATATGAGAGATGTTGGTTTGTGACTGTGAGCTAGGTACCCTTCATGCCTAAGTGGTCTTATTTTGGGAGACTTTTTGTTTTGGCATGTAAGTGGCTAATGTTGGTTGATTTGGCAGTGCCTGTTATTAATTTCTCTCCTGCCTTGGGATCCCCTTTTGGGGAGCTTCTGCAGCCCTCAGGAAGTTGGCCACATCTCTCAGGTGGGATCAAAAGTTGAGAAGTGGGAGGTTTTTATGTGTATTTTTGTGAGAGGCAATTTCTGGACAGATAAGGAATAAGTGTTCAGTGGCTTGCACATCTTTTAGGTATGAGGTTGTTGTGTGTTAAAACTGTGTTTACACACCAAGAATTGAGGGATAATAAGAAAAAGTAGGATGAGTGAAAAATATTTGTAAAATAATAACAAGTGTACCTTAATGAAGTGCATGAATCCAGAAACAGGAATATGAAAGGTAAGTGGGAAAATTAGTGTATCTGTCAATCTATATCTCTGACACCTGTTCCCTCTGGGAACTCCCATCAAGGTAGTGGCCACAACAAAATAGTGTCCACTTATTAGTTAAGGTGTATATTTGTTATATTGTGTTGGTATGGAGTACAGGGAAAATGCCCTGTGACTGTGAAGTTTAGGTAAGATTTTGAGATAGATTCAGCAAAACTGATTAGTCCAGTTTGCTAAGGTTACTTTTTGTCTTACAGCATATTGTGTCCAGAGGAAGAAATCACAGGGAAAGAAATGTCCATCTTGACCATCATGTCAAAAGTTCGTCTTGAGGCCTTCATGTGGGGTGCTGGTACTGCTTTAGGTAAGATGAGGAAGAGAAGAAATAGTCCACTTTCAAGTTGAGTTTCATAATAAGTTATACTTTAGCAGATGAGAGAAAAAGGAAATGTGTTACCATGAATTTGGCACATACTCAGAAAGCTTAGCATGTGGGGAAATGCTTTTACAAGATGTATGAAGCAAACAAAGAGTGGAACTAAAAACTTTTAAAAGAGATAAGAGGACACGCAATAAGTGAGTGAATGAAATTGTGAAATACTCAAAACTGAATACAGAATCCAAGTGTTTTTCATTTAATTTCCTCAGAACCAGTTTCTATGACAGACTCCTGGTGTTACCCAGGACCTTTCTAAAGGCATCTGCAGCCCAAGACTACTACCTTCAGTAGCAAGGAAATGTAGACTCCCTTGGAAAGAGAAGTTCTTTGATGAGGTTGTACTCACAATGATTCAGCCTTGCCAGAATTGACTTTCTCTCACAGTGTAACCTCGAGCAATTGGAGTCTTGTAACACCAGTCAGCTTGGTCCAATTAATTAGTAAGGAACTAAAAATACTTAACATTGATATTTTTCACAGTTTTGAGATGTTTTTAGCACTCAGTCTCTTATCTTTTTCTTGAGGTGCATTACTTCGTCATCTTCATCCTTGGGGATAGGGGGAGAAAGATTACTGCCCATGCCTCTGTGGTGTGTCATAAAAGGAGACTAAGGAGCAGGAAAAGCGGTCTGAACATCTTTTCCTCATGTATTATTACCTTCTTAAAGAAGGAACTGAGCAGGAGCTAAGTGAGGCTCTTGCCTTGAAGGTTCATTTGCATGTTCCTAATGTTACCTGACTAAAGTCCACAAGAAGATAAAAAAAAGATTCAGTTTGTAATTAGAGAATCAAGTGAAAAATTTGATCTGACTACTTTTCAGTGGCTTTAGGTTTTATGTGAAAGAGTAAATGTTTTTGAAAGAAAAGATTTTACAATTGTGACAGTGTCAACTTTTTGAGCCTCTCAAACTAGCACATTCCCCATCATTTTCCAAGGAATGTGATTTCAGAATTAGTTTGATAGCTCTTTCAACTAATGTTGTGTAGCATTTGTGGATAGTCACATGCACATTGTAACACACACACACAAAAGAACTCATAAAACACATGTAAGGAGCACATAAAACACATTCTTCAAAGCAAACACTTGATCCACGCATCCTCTACCACTTCTAAAACCACACTGCACCTCCCCAATCTGATGTTCTGTACATGCCTTCACTCTCTCAATCAATACCCTCCCATACAATTTTCCAGGAATACTCAACAAACTTATACCTCTGTAGTTTGAACAGTCACCTTTATCCCCTTTGCCTTTGTACAGTGGCACTATACATGCATTCGGCCAATCCTGAGGCACTTCACCATGACCCATACATATAATGAATATTCTTACCAACCAATCAACAGTATAGTCACCCCCTTTCTTGGTAAATTCAACTGCAGTACCATCCAATCCTGCCACCTTGCTGCATTTCATCTTCCTTTATTATTTTTATAAAAAATGTACCATTGTAGTATACATATATATAGATCTTGCAGTGTGATATTTTGTAGAATGATATGTTTCTGTTCAACAGGTGAACTGCCTCCCTATTTCATGGCACGGGGAGCACGGCTTTCAGGGTATGACCCTGATGATGAGGAAATGGCAGAATTTGAAGAGTTGCAACGATTAAAAGAACGGCCAGAAGATATGTCCTTCATTGACCGTGCAAAGCTGTCTGTGGAGAAATTAGTTGAAAGAGTAGGATTCTTTGGCATCCTTGCATGTGCTTCTGTAAGTACAAGGTGTGTTATTTTATGTAGAGAAAATTTAGATTTTAACATTCTTGAAATACTGTGAAGGAGTATAAAAGATATGAAACAAAGACACAAGGTTTCATTTGTTCAGACAAGAGCTATGAAGACTTGGCCAATTTGGACAAAAATCTTTTTATGCTCATGTTTGAATTATAAGAGATAGACTGGCTGGGCCTGAATTTATGAGGATTGGCTAATATATTCCTTACTGCCCATCAAGGCAACATACAGAAAAACTATGTAAATACGGATATGTAGTACAGTGGCCTTGTTATGTAATTGGTGAACTCTTATGTAAGGATCTTTGTAATTCATTTTGCCTGTGTACAGTTGGGTGACATTCAGTGTGAAATGTATTTATCCTATTTTTTTAATAATTGCCCCAGGACCAATTTCTGTGAAATTGATGTTACCCAAGACCTCTTCCTAAAGGCTCCTGCAGCCCAGGGATGCATTGCTTCCAGTTGTAGGGAAATGGAGTCTCCTATGGAGTGAGAAGTTCTTTGATTAGATTGTAGTCCCTATGATATAGCCTTGCTAAAGACGACTTTTCGCTTGCGGCATAACCTTTTCCAGGCAGAATCTGGTAACTCCTGATTTGCAGTTGCATGTACTTTTTAAGTCCTAGTTACAGTTTATATGTTTGTACTGTCTGAATTTTTGTTTTGTTAGAATTCTTAAATATCTGCTTCTGACCTTTTAAGGTTGAGGCAATAAAGGCTAGTAAGTGGTGCTGGTTTTCACAGTTTGGAGACTGTTGCCATGGCCACCTCCTTGAGGGAGTTCTTGGAAGGAGCAGGCATCAGAGATATAGGTAGATGGATAGAAAGAAGTATTGAAAACAAACGAAAATGGAAATAATCCTGATTAGGTTATCATGTTAGCCCAATAATTTTTAACTTTTATGCCTGATTTTTAATTGTGAAATATGTGTATGAAATTGTGGATGATACCATTCTTTTGAAATGGACCAATTACAAGTTCAATGTTAATACTGTTAATTTGTTTCAAATAAAGAAGTATATTGTGCCCTGAAAAGCTTGGTTGATTGATAAATTGTTAAACAAAATTTGCCTGTTTGAGTGTGTCACAGTTATGTAAGTAATTAAGGAAATTAACAGTTTGCTCTTTTACAGATTCCAAATCCACTTTTTGACCTTGCGGGCATCACTTGCGGCCACTTCCTTGTTCCTTTCTGGACATTCTTTGGTGCCACCCTGATTGGCAAAGCCATCATCAAGATGCATATTCAGAAAATGTTTGTCATAATAGCTTTCAATGAATCACTGCTTGCCCGAGCAGTAGGGTTATTAGCATTCATACCGGTCATAGGAGGCAAATTGGAATTGCCTTTTAAAACCTTCCTGGAGAAACAGAAGAACAAATTCCATAGAAAGCCAGGAACGGGGCCGGAGAGCCAGGTATGTTAAGTGTTTTCCTTTTATCCACATTTCCTCTTTTTTTCCCCCAAATACAGGACATTGCAGTAAGTTCAGCACTCTGCGCCAGTCCTAAGTAAAGGAAAAGCTGGTGGTGGGATACTCTCTTTAGCATGCTAAAGTTCGTTCATTGCCCTGAAAATGCTGAAGACTAACTGATTACTTGCTACGAGAAAGCCATACATGTTAGCTTTTTATGTAAGTTGATTATTAAGAAATTCACTGATCTCTGATTAGCATCACTGCTCTTAACCAAGAAGTTTTGTGGACAGGAAATATAATAGAGTGAATGTGATCAGTGAATAGCTCATTGAAGTTTGAGTGAAGTGGAAGTGTGTGGGTTGCAAAAGAGAAATATAGGTAAAAAGCTTAGTAAATAAATAGAATGAAATTTGGCAGTAATAGATATTTCTTCCTTTTGCCTACCTCATCTACTTTGCTGGCTTTTTACTATTTGCTGTGAATCAAGGTTTTTACAAAGGGGTAGAGCAGGTTTAAGGATAAAAATAGGATTTAATGAATTGTTTGGTTTAACTGTTGGTGAGACATAAGTGTGTTATTCCTTCAAATGTTTGAAGACTGTCTGCTTGAATGAATTTGAAGGTCCAAACATTTTATAGAATTGTAGGTGTAATATCAGAAACAAATATGGAAGAGAATGAAGGATGGTGATTTTATTATTTTGCATATGTGTAGAACAGCACATGCACTGAAGATGAAGGGGAATTTCTGAGAATATGTGTTGGAAGTGCATTATGCATGGCAACTATAGAGTGAATGAGGCCATTTCCTTGTCTGATCATTGCACTACGTTGTTAACATGAGAAATGGCAAACACATATAATGAAAAATGTTTTGGGAGAAGATGAATAGTTTGAGAAGAGCAGGACAAGTGGTGGAAGACAGACGTATTGAATTTTGACAGTTATTATTGTTGTGGATGGATGGTCTTAATTTATGAATTTATACCATCTTCTTTCTGCTATTTGTGCAAGTTGCCTTTGTTAAGATTATATTTTTACTAGTTTCATTGTAACTATTCCACTGATATTTATGATAAGCTTTTAAGGTTAACAGGTGGTTCATTACTCTTGCTCCTTCGCAAGACTCATGATTTCTCTTATTTTCCTGCAGTTTTAGTTTTTTATTATTATTATTATTATTATTATTATTGTTATTATTATTATTATTATTATTATTATTATTATTATTATTATTATTTCTGTTTTTTTTTTAGAATAGTGGACTTTTGTTTTTGTGAATTCTCTGCTCAGATACATCTAAACAGTAAATAAAATTTTTTCTCTCTTAGGATGGAAGAAACATTCTGGCCTGGATTTTTGAAAAGCTTATTCTCCTGATGATTATATATTTCATCTTGAGCATAATAAACTCTTTTGCTCAGAGTTACCACAAGCGGATACATAAAAGTGAGCGCGAGAAAAAATTAGCCCAAGACTGATGGATGAATTGGCCCATAATCCAAGTGGGATGAGTTCATTTGATCTGCATGATGGTGTGGTTTGGTGGAACACATGTTAAAGAATTTAATTATTAGGGTTGAAAAGTGCATTATTTATTTATATATATATTTTTTTTTAGTAAGTATATTCTTAGGTTGATATAAAAGTTGTAGAATAATTTTTAGGATATAGTTGCAATGGTCATATACAAAATTGTCATTAAGATTTTTTGATCATCTCATTCATATCAAGAATATAACATGGACCATATATCTATCTTTAATTGAGGACCAAATAAAATTTTGTGATAACTTTGTGGATTGATAGTTGGAATTAAAAGAATTAAAAGGACTTTATATGATTAGGATATCAGCATTTTCCACCAAACACATATGTTACACTGTTTTGTAAGGTTTGTTGACACTGTATTTAAGCAGGATAATGTGTTTTAAACTTGTGCTAGATGTGAATGATTCATATGAGGTAATAGAAGAGATACGCTAGAAAACAACTTCTCAGTTTCATTGAGTGAAGACTGTGTTCAAAGTGTTGCCTCATATATGAATTTAGTATGTTTTATTGGATATTTCTCTGAAGAAAACAGAGAGCTTGTGACAGTGAAAAGGGTTCAGAATTGTTTTAGAAATTTGAGATACTTTTTGGTAAACAGGAGACTTGAGAGTAACTGTGAGTGCTCCTTCACATGTCAGTGGAATTTGATATCCAGAAAATAAATTATTTTTATTGATGCACTCTTGATTGATCCTGTATACCACAAGATATATAAGAATCTGCATGAAACTGGAAAAGCAGTCATAGGATCAAGTGTTTCACACCTACATTTTGTCTCTAAGAGGCACATAACTAGTTTTACGTCACATAAGAGATTTTGTATCTCTTCTTGTAAATAGCCATGTAAAGTATATGATAGAAAGCTGTAAAGCTATTTGTACATTTTTTATATACCAAAGAACTAACATACACGGTTCATCCCAAGCACACATAGGGTCAAATATATTGTGTTGTACTCAGGAGCAGCACTCGAGCACAGTGAGACACTTACTGATGAATTAATATCACATAATGCAGATAAGAAAAATATTGTGATGTTACTCAGGCTTTATTGAGATCCATTGTCAGTATCATCTGTGATAGCACATTTGCTAAACTACTGTTCTCAGTGTTTCAACAGCTCTGAGTTACGTCTCAGTATTTGTAGATAAATCTGTTGATATAATTACAAAATAAGTTTGTCACTTTATGAGTGTTGACTTAAAATGAGTACTATTGGCGCATTAGTGATAGATAGGTAATGATGGATAGACGCATTTGCTTGTAGAATTAGGCAAATAAGCATTATTAATATAGATCTATTGAGTAGTTGCTGTCATATTTATTCATTTAATCGGCATTTCATTGATCTTGATAATTTTTTCTTCTCTGATTGCATCTGACCTGAAGTAGTTACCAGAAACCAATTAATATTGCATTACAAACATTCTCTTTCTCTTTGTATGGCTTTTCTCTGAGTAATATATATTCTAAAAGGAATATCTTTAGAAAGATGTGTAATAATCATTTTATAAAAGAGGGTGATTGATATTGTAGGAAATCTTAATGATTGAAATTGATAGTGAATTAGAGTACTTCAGAATGTGAGCTGTTGTGAGTGAAAGACAGTAAAACCTTAGTAAAACAGAATGTATTGCTGAGACCCCTCATATTAAAACAAAAGTTGGTGGGGTCCTCTGAAATATTGTTATATCAGAATAACACCAGAAATAATAACTGAGATACTGCTGTTAAATTTTATTATTGTCATATTGATAAAGACTGTAAGTTCTCATCAGTTACTTTTGTAAAGAAACTAAGCATTATTTAGGCAGGCTTTGACTAAAAAGTTTGACTTGATAGATGTGCTTCCTTTTGAATAGAAGATTGCATAAGATTGCCCAATCAGACAATATGTAATTGGAAGAGTAACTGTAGGGAAGAGGTGCACTGTATGTAATCCTCCAAAGAATTTTAACAATTCAAAACAAATATATGACAATAATGAAGTAACAAGTAGGATGGTACTTGAAGCAGTAAAACATGCTCTTGTCAGAAGCTAGTAAAGTACTTATAATGGGGGTGGTTATTATAAGGAGACAGACTGGTGGAATATGGATTCCCATGACCACAGGGAGTCTTAGAGTTTTCAGAGTGTTTGCAGGAAAATATTTCTGATACAAACATGTTAGTGAACACACTAGGATGAGATGGACTGATACGCCATCATTGCTAGATCCTATCTTCTCACGTACTAGCATGTATGTTGAGAAAATAATGTATGATACACCATCTGGAGAGAGTGATCATGTGATGCTCAAGTTTGACTTTGTGGTAACTAAAGATGCTAAAAGAGCAGAAGTGAGAGATTGCCTAAAGAGGGCATATAATCTTGAACAATTTACAAACCACAACAATTTCTCTGGTAACACGGATTTGGAAATTGAGATCAGCAGCCTTAAACAAGGGCACTGTGGTGAGAGGTTCTAGCTTCAGATACAGAGGAGAGATTAAGAAAGAGGGAGGAATGGTTAGAAACACTATGTCAAAAAGCAAGGGAGTTTAGAACTATGCATTGATGATTGTATATGTGGGACTCCAACCAGTTTGCATTTGCAAGGTTATAAGAAAGAAAGGAATACGAATGGCAGGATAAGAAAAGAGGAACAAAGAATCTTTGAAAAAATGTGGATTGGGTTGAAGAAAGTCCAAAAGTTTTCCATAATTTTTCCAGGAATGAATTGACAGTTAGAGAGCCTTTAATGAGGCAGAGATCCAGAAGGAAAAATTGTAGAGGATGACACAGATTTGTGAGGAACTAACTTATAATTTTGGAAGGTGAAATACACTAAACCCCCAACATCAGTGAGATAGAATGGGGAAGGGGTTTTAGAAAACATTAAAATGTCTGGAAAATACACCAAACAGAACACTAAAAGGTTTTGACCCATACAAGCTCATGGTTTTGATGAAATTCCTCCTTACATGTTAAATATGTGTGCAGATGCACAAGATGAATGTCTTTAAATACTGTTCATGGTATTCCTAGAGAGAGGCAAAGTGCCAGTTAAACAGAAAAGGGCATATCTGCTACCTATCTGCAAGAAAGAAGACCAGGAAGAGGCACTAAACTACAGGTCTCATTGATGACAGTGGTCTGTAAGGTTCTAGTAAAGATAGTAAGAAAATTAAATGGAAGACTTTCTATGGAAATTATTTAAGTGAGAGACTTAAGTTTTAGGGAAAAGGAGTCATGTGTAAAGAACCTCTTAGATTTCTGGGAGAAAGTGAGCTGTTTTGAACAAAAGGGAAGGCTGGGTTTATTTTTTACACCTGGAATACCAGAAAGCATTTAATACTGTATTGCATATGAGGCTGAATCACCAGGCAAGAATAATGAGAGGCACCTTCAATGGATAGAGGATTAGAAGGAAGGAACAAAGGACATGTCATATGCTCCTTCGTAAAATGGGCTGAAACTAACCAGCAGAGTGCCATATGATTCAGCTTTGGGTCCATTAAACTTCTTGATTCATGTAAATGACTTGTCAGAAGTATGATTTCTTACATGAATATAATTGCAGATGAAGCAAAGGCCATGAGGGAAATGTAAAGCATGGGGGATTTCATCAGCTTACAAAGAGGACCTTGACAGATTCCAAAGTTAGTCAGGTACTTGGTTAATGAAGTTCTATCAGAGTAAATGTAAAGTAATGAGGATGGTTCACAGTGAAAAAAGGTCTCAATGTGATTACCACCCAGCTGGAAATAAGCTGCAGGAATCTGTTTGTGTGAAAGACTAAGGAGTCCATTATCTCTTGCTAGACTCCCACCGTAGGAAATAGTCAAGGAGACCAACTGTCTTTTGGCAAATACTAGAACTTCATTCTCATGGATGAGGAGATATTTAGCAAGCTGTTCACATCGTACATTTAAGTTTTTAAAACATTGTTGATGTAAACAGTGAACAGTTCTTTGAGATATTTAGAGTCAGAAAACCAGAGAAAGGCAAGAAACTTTCTGAGAAAGATGGTAAGAAGTACTCTTATAATATAAAAGTGGTGATTGAATGGAGTGAAATGAATGAAGACATGGTTGAGGTGACCCCATGTATCTCCAGATGGGTATTTTCACGAACTGAACGACACCCTTGGATTGGATATTTAATGGAGATTATCCAGAGAGGGTAGCAAAGATGGTACCAAAATTAAAAGAACTGAATTTCAGGAAAACTAGAGGCCTTAAGTTTTCCCACCGTGGAAGAGAGAAGATAAAGGGTGACCCGATCTGAACTCTTAATATATTAAACCAATTCGACGAAGCCAACAGTGAACATTTCTTCAAGAGATGCAAGAGTAAACAACTGAAAGCCGTAATGTGAAATTAAGCAAGAATCTAGTTAGAAAAGATGTATAGAAGTGCTTTTATACTATGATGGTTATGGACAAATTAAATAAACTGTGTGGATAACATTCAAATGTTAAGAGAGTTGCATGATAGTAGAGAAAGTTCAAGAGATGAGGCCCCACAAACTCCCTCTCTGTACAGTACAAATAGGTAATGATTACGTGAACATGCATGCACTCACATGTACACACGTGCACTCACATGAACATGCATGCACATCCATACACATTGGCACCATGGGTTTGTTCACTCCTCTTGAGGATGCCCCATTATGAGAATTATAAAAGAAGTAAATTATATACGCTAGTTACTGTCAAAACTGCTGTCGTCAAGGAACATGGCTAAGGAGATGGTACAAAATATTTTTGTCTTGGTAGATTAGAGTAAGCATTGCCAATTTAGTCACCCTACATATGGGGTTCCATAGATTTACTAACAAAGGTCCAAAAGTGGACAATAACAATTGTACCTGAAGGGGAGGAGGTAAGTTAGAGGAGGTAAGTTACAGAGAGAAAATAGCAGCTTTTGACTTGCTCACTTTACCAGGGGGAGGGAAAAGGGAAGATATGATTACAATTTCCAAGTTTACAAATCAGTTTGACTGTGTTAATATTGAGCAGTTTTGTGAAATTGGAAGGATCTTATCAATTTGGAGAAGACATCTAGAAACAGAGAAAAAAGAGCAGGAAAAGGTGTAAAGTAAGACTGATACAGTAATTGGGTAGCAAATGAAGGGAAGAATCTGTGAAGAAATATTGAGTTTATATGATTTATATGTAATTAATGAGGACCTTTCTAAAGGCTCTTACAGCCCAAGGGTGCACTACTTCCAGTTGCAGGGAAATGTAGACTCCATTTCAGCAAGAAGTTCACAATGATACAGCCTTATCTCGGGACTTTTTACTTGCAGCATAACCTCGAGCAGGCAGAATCCAATTACACTAGAAATATTGAAACAAAAACACCAACATGAATACTCATATCTGAATATATGTGAACAAAAATTTGCATGATTGTTATATTTTTACCAATTTAGCGGGAGATTCTTTATTTATTCATGACTTACATTTTTTTTTCGTTTCATAAACCTGCAAATTTTTGGTTCTTACCAAATTCCATAGTTCTGCATCCTGTTAATCTAAGGTTTTACTGTATTTGAATGGAATTTTTTAATAATTGCCATGCTGTGAAAATAGTAAATTCCTTTTATTTTCTTGATAAATGAATAAATATGATGTAAGATAACATTATGTGCAGACTGTTTTCTGAGATAAAAACTGCAGAGCCTCACCAGATAATTCAGAAACAATTCATATTCCAATATAGCTTTTAAAATGAAATGATAACTAAAGAGATTTTAGACACCAATATATTCAATTATGATTGAATGGGTTAGTTTAGTAATTATAATTATTTTCGTCATGAATTATAAATGTTTAGGAAATAAGAGGAAACTGTTAAGTTAGAAGATATATCTAGATTGCATTCTGATGTCAAAACAAAACAAAAATTCTTGAACATTTGCCACATATCGGTGCATTTTGGAAAACATGGATACCTATTTATATAGATAAATTCAAGGTGATTAGCATTCTTGTTCTTTAGATTATGTTTCCAAGACTGATACCATATTATCATGTCCTTATGCTTTATTAGTTTTCTAGTTATATTTAGACATGTATTCAGTGATAAGAATAAGTCAGTGAGTCATTCATTCCACAGAAGAATTGCAGCTCAGGATTTTCATATCTGCGTAGCATTCGTATGTGTATAATATCACTTGTGGCTGCTGGCTATGTTTTATGTATAAAGATTATGAAGAGATTATGAGTAAATCTCATGAGTTATGCATGAGATTTTTTATGAGAATTAGAATGATATTTAACAGGTTTTTCTTATACTTCAGTGTACATTGTTCAGATATATCAGTGATTCAGTACTTATTGCTGACCTCAGATAGAATTATGCAAGGGAGAAAAATTGGAGGTGTATTGGAAGCCCTAGTGAATGGGAAAGATGTGAGCATAGAGTCTGTAAGAAGCTTGCACGAAGGAGTATTCAACCCAAGTACGCTGTATATTGTATAAGTAAGGATAGGAAAAAATAATAGTATAAGTTATGTAATGTAGTTTGAATTAGGAGGAACAATAAAATGAAGAATGAAGGTGTGTGATGGTGTGAAGTCATCAGAAATGCACATGAGTGGAAGTCATTTGGGATGATATGGTCATGCAGAACACTTAACTGGTGATAGGCTGATCAGGAAGGTAATTTTAGTGCAATAGAAGGTACAAGGAGGATAGAAAGACCATGGAAGAGGTGGATAGTTTGTGAGATATTTGAATAGGGCTAGGGATATTTCAGACTGGCAGTTGCTAAGTGATATGAATGTAGACTTTGATCTCAGTTGAAGCATCATCTTAGTGTGTGAATTTAAGAAGTACGAAGCATTTTAATACATGTGAGATTCTTATATCAACTTATACAAAGGACTTGGGTGGATGATGTTAAAAAAAAGGAAGAGGGGTGAGGGATGTTGAAGTAGCTATGTGTACCTGATCAATCATAATGAACAGGGAATGGAATAATGATAATTGCTACATAGATATCCCTGGGGATATGGGAGAAAGAATACTTCTCATGTATCTCCTGCATAATATAGAAGATGACTAAAAGGAGTGGGAAGCAGGTGGCTGGAATTCCTCCTCTGCTGTTTTACTTTTCCAAAAGAAGTAATGGAGAAGGGGGCCAAATGAGGATTTTTCCCTCTAAGGCTCAGTTATCTGTTTGTGACACTACCTCACTAACATGGGAAATGGTGAATATGTATGAAAACGAAAACGGCATTAATTGTTTGGAAATAAGTATTTCGCTCATACTTTTTCACTGCTTCCCACATTAACAAGACAGCACCAGGAACAGATGAAGAAAGACCTCCTTTGCCCCCAACCACTCTCTTGTGGTCATGTATAATGCATCAAAACCAGAAGTAGGTATTGCATGATTACTGATGAAGGAATTTCAGTTTACAAAATGAAATAATGAAAAGAAATTTGGACACTTTGATGAAAGTTTACTTGCTTTACTTGGTGAGTGTGATCGGTAAAACTTTTCTGTTCAAGAAGATAAATGCAAAAAGTGTCAGTTAAACTACACACCAGAAGTGTTATTTTCCCTTAACCCTTGAAAGCCAGATGATCTGCAGTTTTTCTATTATGATTTAGACAAGAAAAAAAAAATAAGATTTTGTCTCACATAACAGAACAAAAGAAATGCATGCAAAAGGAAAGGATATGTACAAACAAGTGAGCTAATGTAACTTGTTTGGCCATGGTATAGTGCTAAACTTAATGCATAGATCACCCAGCAGATGTGCTTCTTTTGTTTACTTTTTTGTACTTTCTATCTGCTAAGCTTTACCAGCATTCTCTTCTATATTCATAAACATGGGGGAGGAAGGGTGAGGGATTAGTCAGGGGATTAGTCCCATGTGTGAATTCACTGATAACATCAAAATTTATGAGTAATATATCAAAATGCAAAGGATATGTAGAAACAAGGTAACAAAGCATATATGGCCAAAATATAGCTCTAGAGTGAACATAAGTCACCCGGCAGAGATGGTGTGGGAAGAGAGGATGGGGGAGGTACAATGTGGGTAGCCTTGTGACACAAATATTACTTTACCGTGCATTATGGTTACTCTTTACACATATATGAATATATTTACTTATATTTATTACTGATCACTGTTTCCTGTATCAGCGAGGTATCGCCAGGAAACAGACGAAGAAAGACCCATACCCCCACATACATACATATATACATACATGCACAAATATGCACAGTACTTACATATACATACCAACATATACATATATACATACATATTCATATACACATGTACATATTCACACTTGCTCGCCCCCATCCATTCCTGATGACACCACCCCCCACAGGAAATAGCATCGCCACCCCCTGTGCCGGCAAAGTAGCGCCAGGAGACAGACGAAACGGCCACATTCACTCACACTCAGTCTCTAGCTGTTATGTGTAATGCATGGAAACCACTGCTCCCTATCCACATTCAGGCCCCACAGACCTTTCCATGGTTTACCCCCAGACGCTTCACATGCCCTGGTTCAGTCCATTGACTGCACGTTGACCCCGGTATACCACATCATTCCATTTCACTCTATTCTGTGCATGCCTTTCACCCTCCTGCATGTTCAGGCCCCAACCGCTCAAAATCCCTTTCACTCCATCCTTCCACCTCCAATTTGGT
>JAYMFT010019519.1:0-16491 GCA_038088735.1 Panulirus argus
AGCTTTAATAGTGGATTACCAGGTACACATCTTAGAAGTCTAATGATGTCGTACGTGATACCATCCTCCCCAGGGGCGGTGCTCCTGCCCCTGGTTAGAGCTACATCAAGTTCAAACTCGGAGAATGGAACATCGCATTCGTCATGTTGCTTGTTGTAACTCATCCCCGTTTTGCTGGGTGGATAGTGTGGCGGGCAAAAGGGAGTGGTTGGTAGTGGTGGGGTGAGACGGTATCAGCAGAGTGCCTTGATAAGCAGGTGTTGGAGGTATGTGATCACCATCACCACACTGATAAGTGGCCGATAGACACTGAGCTCCGCAGACCTTAGCCACGCCGCCCCAGTGCTAACACCACGTGGCCGCCCGGCACAAGACGTGGCAGCACTTTTTGGTCGCCCAGCACAAGAAGACCTGGCAACATAAGTTGGCCACCCAGCCCAAGACCTGACAGCATATGGAGGCTGCCGAGCACAAGACCTAGCAGCATATGATGGCCACAGAGCACAGGACCAGGTACCACAGAGTGGCCATACAGCACAGGACCCAGGTAGCACGTAGGAGGTCACTGAACACAGGACCAGGTAGCACGTCGTACGTACTCGGCACAAGACGTGGGAGCACGGTGGTTGAGCACCAGCTGCACAGCCACGAGAGGTTGCGACCCACAGACTGCCACACGCCAGCTCCTACCGGGGCGTTACTCAGGCATTAGCACATAATAATTACCCTGCCTCTTCTTCCTCATTCCCTGCACACTGTTGCCCAGGTGTCCGGACCGTATTCTTCACATGATTGTGTCATAATTTGTTTGGCCAGCTGATTTACGTTAAATTAGAGGGTCTAGAAATTGTCGGGCAATTTGTAGAGTAGTGGTGAACATGATATACCGTAATGAGCAAAGATTGAGGGTTTGTCCCAATTATTGATAGCGGCCCGCCCTAATTGCTGGATAAGACTTGACAATTAGCGACAACGAGGCTGTAAATGAAGTGAGAGGTAGCGATGACAGGGAGGCGGCGGCCGACGCTCCTGTGATGGGTGGAGAGCGCTTGGCCATCACACGTGTCTCCCAGGGCCACACACTCACCATTAGGTGTTGGGGATCGAACCCTGGCCAACTGGTGTTCCAGGACCGGCACATGTGTCTCCGAGGGCCACTCGTACCAATAGGTGTTGGGGGTCGAACCCTGGCCAACAGGTGTCCCAGGGCGGTTACACGTGTCTGCCAGGGCCACACCCTCATTAGCGTGTGTTAAGAGCACACCCAAGCCAACCAGTGACCCAGGGGCCACACCCTCATCAGCAGGAGTTGGGAACGTAACCTGGCCAGTAGATTTTACATGGTCTCACCCTCACCGGCACGTGTTGGGTCGTACCCCGACCAATAGGTGTTGTGGTGTGCTGTGTCCAGCAGGTGTAGAGGCTCACCTTGGCATGGAGTGAATGTAGCCCAGCCAACAGGTGTCCCTGGGCAATGCTATCATCAGCAATTGTTGATGCATGCTGGCCTGCAGGTGTTTAGGGTGCAACTTGACCTACAGGTGTTCCAGGGACATTACCTCAGTAGGAGGTTTTAGGGACGTACTCTAGCCAGCAGATGTAATGGAAGGGACTACGGCCCGCAGAAGCAGGTGGAGTGCCCCATGGTTTGCAGGTGGGGCGTCCCAGTGGCCTGCAGGGGGAGCGCCCTTTTGCCTACAGGAGGACCATATCGTGACAAGTAGGTGGATTGTCCCATGCCCAGTAGGTGGAACGCCCTATGGCAAGTAGGCAGAGTACCCCATGGCCAGCAGGTGGAGTGCCCTATTGCCAGTAGTAGGAGATGCAGAAAGGGAAGGTATGGTCAGTTGGTGCATGTCCACTCACCCAGCAGCGCACCACATGTCCGCTGATAACTTGAGAGAGAGAGCTTAGAAGCTCACACGGCAAGTCATCTTGCTTGTGTGAAAGATTTGTGTAAAATCTAAATAGTGTGGGGTCTTAAGAAGCACATAGCCTTGAGACTGGTTATAGTGCATGGCGCGCACAGTGAGTGTCGCAATGTCATATCTCAGAGCATGATGGTGAATGGATCTTGTTGCCTCGGGCAGCAAGTAACAAGATGCTTTTTATGACGCGTTTATCACAAGTGCGCCTGTTAACCTCCCTTGAGGAGTATAAGCGACTTCAGTTTCCTGAGCAGACGTCGTCTCTATTAGGTTTTTATGATGGAAAATAAAAACAGACAAACCAGTTTCGTCTTTGATGTGGTATCACTGTCATGGTGGTAATGGACCGTAAAGTCGATAAGAGGTAATTATATTGTTGTATTTGTGATCACCGTTTGTGTGTTAAGGGAAGAGTTTTATAATCATGTTGCCCGTTGGCTTACATTGTATATATATCTAGTCCTTAGCTTATGTATACACACACGTGTACACCCCCAGCTTACGCCAGGAACAGATATTCATATGCTTTTCTGAATACTACGAAACAAGAGGTCCAGTTTGACCTGTAAATGGGGTGATTCAGTGTAAACATAGGAGTACTGCGAAGCGTCACTGTTACGGCCGTTAGTCTGTAACCATGGGGACGCCAAGCTATCTATGTTTTTTAACATCTTCCTCCAACACTCGTGAAGCTGAAACCTGTGTTGTTTGATCTTTCTTGTAGCTCCTTCAGTCTGCGTTTTTGAGAAACTGAAGAATGTAAGGCTTTTCTTTTTGTTTTTTTTTAATCAATTCGGTTTATTGTCCATCAACCTTTCAGTAAGTTAGGAGTATTAGTATTACTGGCAGATTGTGGAGGGCATTGTTTAGTGGTATAACCACTAACTCCCTCCGTTTTTCCTTTTCACACTTACCATATTGCCAAAACAGCCTTCTTGCTAAGCACTTGACATATTTCCTTGAAAATTTGTGACCCCCCAGCAACTAGCATTTTCAGTTGTGCCAAGGAAATGGATGAATTATTGGCAGTTGTGTAGGGGGGTTAGTCATCGTGTGTGTTGAAAAATTCTCTGTCTACAGACAGGGCCGCCTCTTTATTATTATTATTATTATTATTATTATTATTATTATTATTTAGCTGTTGGTTTCTAGTAAGTGGGATACAATCCACATGTTATCTGCTGCGCCAGTGAAAAGGAGAAAGGCATTACTGGTTCCTCCTGCGGCGTTGTCCACTCTTCACTATCCCAGCCAGAGATACCGGCAGGTGCCGTGCTGACATTATACCTAATTTTTGTTGGTCTGCAGCTCCTGGGCTCCGGTGCCCACAGCATACCGGCAGCGATCTCTCCTACAGAAGTACGTTGTACGTCCTCCAATAGGTCCTGGCATCAGACACCACCCTGTGGCATAAGACACCATCCCTCATTAACGGTGAAGCTTCTCTGTTCTCCTAGGACGCTGCCACACCATATTTCGCATAACAACTGTTTCGGTGTGTGTTGAGCGGAAGGGGTTGGGGTGAATATTTCAGTCTCGTTCATTTTGTATATGTACATATAGAGAAAAAAAAAAAGGGTCAGATTTTAGTCAGATTTTTTTAAGGGGTGCAAATCGTCAGTGTTATAAGAAGTGCGGGGATATGATTTTATTGTACTTCAAGCCGCTTGTCTGTGATCCTGATTTGCAAGACATGCACAGGCGGGTTAAGATCCGAGTGGTATCCACGAATAAGTGGAGTGCCGTACGTGGTATTGGAAATTATTGCCCTCGGAGCAGAGCGCGTACGTTCCCCCTCACGACCCGGCAACAGTACAATTGGCTAGACTTTTGCCAGACGCCGGGCAGACTACAGCGCCACCTCCTGCTCTCCTAAATAGTCCAGTCGAACGCATATCAATATATACACACATTCGAGCTTCCGAGGTGTAGTGGTCAGCATGGCTGACCATGCTTCACGCATGGGCTCGTCCGGGTTCGAATCTTAGGCGCAGCAGTTGGCCCACAGCCGACCTAGGTGTGTATCATCCCCCTCGGGGCTGGTCGACGAATTGTTTGACCGGTATCCTGGTAGGTGTATTGTGCACCCCAGGCTAAATCCAGTGAGCCTACCTGCCTTAGGCTGAGGTGTACATACACACACACACACACACACACGAATAATTTGTATTGTCAGGAGAGACCAGAGTGACAGGTCAAGTTAATGAAGGGTTTAAACGCAAGCGTGGCGGGATGCAGTGCATGCCTGCTTGCCTGCCTGGCAGTTGCAGTTGCCGAAGGTTGCGTGCATATTTGAGCGAGAGCACATAATGGCGCCGGTGAGTTACAACTGGACGGGTGAGCATAAAGAATGGTAAAAGGCGGCGAGTGTTCCCGCCTGGGCCAGGGAGGAGGTAGCAGGAGCCCTCCACACACACACGGCACAATTGAAAAATACGCGGACTCCCCTGCGAGTCATCCAGCCGGCAGAGTTTAATCTCTTCGTTGAGTCTAATTTTAGGCGGTGACTTGTTACCTCCTCCGTCTTAGAATTAGAGCAGAGGCGCGCTAGGGTACGCTTTAAGAGGACGGGTCTTGCTTGGGTGGTGGGAGAGGCCGGCCGTGTGTAATGTGTGTGCCGGAGCAGCTCCCGCTCTCCTCCTGCACCCTCCTACCCACCTCAACACCACCACCCACCTCACCCCTCACTGCCACTACCCGCCTGCCCTCAACACCGCCCACCTCGCTGCCACCATCCTCCTGCCTCAGCACCGCCCATTTCACTGCCTCATCACCGCCCACTTCACTTCCTCAGTACCACATTCTTAATTACTTCAGTGCCACAACTCCGCCCACTTCACTGCTTCAACAAATGGCCGCTTCGTGGCCTGATAGCTGCTCACCTCGCTGCCTCATCACCGCCACTCAACTCTACCACGATCCTCCTGCCTCAGCACTGCCCACTTCACTGCTTCAGTCGCTTGGGCAGAACATTAATATGCTGGTGCGATTTACACAGACGTTGAAAAAGCATTTGATAAATGTGACTGTGGTGTCACAGCTCAAGAAATGCTTAAGATGTGAATAGCTGGCGGAATTGGGAGATAGATATATAACTTTTTAATTAAGAGATCACAACACTTTGTAAATCTTGCCATATCTATTGCCAAGGTAAACAGGTCATTCCCCCCAAGGAACCGTACTTGCACCCCTCCTGTTCCTCATTCTTGAACCTGGCATTGACGCAAGAACGAGTCACAGTTTCATATCATCCTTCGCATTTGATGCCAGAATAAGTATGAAAATCTCGTCAGTAGAAGAGACTGAGAAACACCAAACTGACATGAACAAAGTCTTGCACTGGGCCACCTTTGATAACATTCTTTTTAACTGGGATAAGTTCCAACTCCTCCGGTACGGGGAGGGTGATGAAATTACGAGCAGTCCAGAGTACCAAACGGACACAAGACACCGTCATATCACGAGTGAACAGTGTGAAAGACCGCGGAGTGATAAGTAATGTCTAAGGAACTTACTTTCAGCGAACAAAACAAGGTAACTGTTATTTCTTCCAAAAAGATGGTAGGATGGATCCTGCGGACCTTCACGGTGAGAGAGAAAAGCTCTTCAAGGCACAAATACCCTCACGAATAAGATTACCGTTTATGTACTAATAGGATTCTACAAAGCGGTCGAAATCGCAGAGTTAAAAAGTGTGCAGATAATTTTCATGGTCTGTATTGACGCGATAAAGGAACTGAACTGCTGGGAACAACCGAAAGCCCTGAGGCTTTGCACTCAGGAGCGCAGACGAGAGATGTGTCATTTTCTACGCTAGGAAAATCCTAGAAGGAATGGTCCCTAAGCCTACGTTAAAGAATTATGCCCTATCAACACGACAGGCATAAAATTTTAGTCTATATGTACAACATTACTTTGAAATCAAAAGTTGCTATAAGCACAGAGAGAAAGAATCGTGAAAGTCTTGTGCCCAAGACTATACAACATATTTTTTACTGCGTTATTGGTAAAACAGTGGAGAAATTTAAAGAAGGACATGGATAAGTATTTACAAGTGTACCGGACCAGCTTGGCCGTGGTAGCTGCAAGTGCCTGCAGGCCAAAGGCTATCATCTTAGTGGGCCAACGTCCCTGCTTAGGAACTTGGACTCTCCCCGAGCTGTGAGGGCAGAAGGCCTTCGGAGACGCCTCTTGGTACACGCAAGGTAAGCCACCCGCTTCACTGTCTCACTTCTGCCCACCTCTTTTGCCGCCTCCCTCCCACCGTCACCTTCATGCCTCAACACTTGCCTCCTCCTGCCTCAAAGCCGTCCACCTCACTGCTCTCTCCCTCCTTACCTCAATGCCGCCACCCTCCTGCCTCAGCGCCGCCCACCTTATTCCTGCCACTGCCTTCCTGCCTCAGAACCACCCGCCTCTGCCTGAACCCCACCCACTTTTCCCACCTCCCTCCTGGTGAATAACTGCCTCAACGCCGTCCACCTCACTGTTGCTACCGTGCTGCCTTAACACCTTCTACCTCTGCCACCACCACCCTCTTGCCTCAACACCTTCCACCTCACTGCTTCAGTTCCGCCCATCTCGGTGCCCCTCAACACCGCTCACCACTGCCCTCTGTGTCATCACCGTCTCCATTCCGCCCACCTCACTGCCTCATCGCTGCCGCCACCCTCCTGCCCCAGCGCCACTTACCTTACTGCCTCAGCAACGCCTACTACTGCCGCCACCCTCCTGCTTCAACAGTTGCCACCACGCTGCCCCCAACACCTCCCACCTCTCTGCCACAACCACGCCTACTTCGCTGCCGCTACCCGTCCCCAGCCACTACACCACCACCACACCACGATGCACATCCTGGCGGACCTTCCATGTTAACAACTTTGTGGTGGTTTTCAGTTTTCTGTGGTGCTGGCTGTAAATCGTGTTGTGTGTACTGTAGGCTTGTGTACGTGGGGAGCGTAGGATGGTAAAGAGATACAGTTGAGCTAATGCCGGGTTGTGTGGTGTGGTTACTGAGCGTCTGGACCCCATGCACGGCGCAATTCCAGTCATCCCTCCTGCTGGGGGTGTGGAAGGACAAGAGACCCATACACGCTTTTAAGTCTTCTCTTTAACTTCAGACTATCCTTTTCCTTGTCCCACCTCTTCAGCCTCTCCTTTAACCATCCTATTGAAAGAGAGAGATCCCCGAAGCGACTAATGACGCTGATAGAATTCTGCAGCGTGTAGGTAATCACCTCTTAGGGAGGGCGAAAATGCACGGATACAAAGTATGGAGAGACCTTTCACGACCCGCATTGACATTATGAAGGATCCTGAATTACTGGGAACGACTGAAGGCTTTGAGGCCGTACTACTCTGAAGAGCTGAAGACCGGAGATTTATACCTTACAATAATTTACGCTTGGAAGGTCCTCCTGGAAGGCACGGTCCCCAGTCAGCACCGGGAAATAGTTCCCTTATTGGCGCTACAGAAATCGAAAGGTGCTCGAAGCACAGCAAGAGAGAACACAAGTGTAAACATCTGGGGGCGCAGCGTTGTTGTTTAACGCGCTGCCTCGCAGCTGTTGGAAACACCGTGAACTATATATCCAGCGGAGAAATTTGGAAAGGGTTTGAAGAAGCGTTTGGGGGGTGCATATAGCAGGCCAGGATGGGGGGTCGCGGCCTCCAACAGAGCGGCAGCACTTGCCGCTGGGTTGGAGATAGGGTAACCTCGGAGGACATCGTAAGGTATACACGTAAGAGCGAAAGTCTGGATAGATACCAGACTCTAGAATCTGTAGTTGAGGAAGATGGGACCGGCTTGGAAAATACCCCTGGCCGAGCTAAATTCCAAGTTGGTGAAGGCAGACGCCGCTCGCCAGTTTCTGGAATTTTCGTGTCTGGTGCCCCCATACACTATCCTGAAGGGCTGCAGGGGAGCGGGAGGTCCGCCCCTTAATTAAAACTTACGCGACACCCGGGTTTCGAGTACGCTTTTTCTGTGGTGAGTTATGTGGGGCGGCGTCAGCGGCAGTGGGCGAGGGGCCGGGGCGGGGGCGGCGGCTGACTGCCGCTCGGAAAATGTTGCCGTCCACCACCCATTTTTTTACTCTCCTAGATTAATTCACTTATTTTTTTTTTCAGAGTTAATTTTATCTCCTTGAGAATCTTCCAGCATAGAGTTTTGTGCCTGGATGGTCCATTTTGTTTTCCCCTTCCAGCATTTTTCCTTTAATCCTATACCTGGGTAATGTTATCATTTGTGAGGAACATTAAGGTGAAATGTTGGCGGGTCTGGTCCGGTTTAATAGCACTCAGCAGTTTCTCCTAACTTTATTTGTATCTAATTTTATGGCCCAATACAGAGTCGTTTAGCTTCCCTCTGCTCAAACTTTCATTTTCACAACTTGATGTGTTGTTTTATTATTTTGCTGTGGCCTTACGATGCACGTTTCTGGGCGTATGTGGAACGTATGTATGTGGCGGCAGTAATAGGCATCCTTTTCACTTTAAAGGGTAGCTGCAGGGGTGAGAATTTGCCTTGTATAGTGTTGCCTGGACATGTAGCAGGGAAGGGGCGCCTCTCGGGTGTCATGTGCACCATTACCTCCTCATGTCCACTTCCATAGCTCCTCGCTACCACCTCCAGGGCAGTTTACCCTTCGTCCGTGCTTAACACAGGAAGGTTTCGTCTTGCGTTGCGTTTGGACAAATGGAGTATTCTTAACCAGCCTGGTCCACTGTGCTTCCCTCCTCGAGTCTTCTCCCCATTTCCCTGCAGTCATCCCCACTCATGATCCTCATTTGTGGGTTTCCATTTGGACCTTGTGGTTTCTCTTGGGTTACGTGTGTGGGGGATTAGTATGGCATGTGTAACCGGGGGCAGCTTTGTGCTGTGACGTGTGTAGGTGCTGGCATGTCGGGTGTTCCATTCACATTAGCCTCTCCTTCCTCCACCCAGCACCTCATGTACCTAGCTCCCTCCTCACTGCTCCATCTCTTGCACCTACTTTACCTTATACCTGGTGAGTACCTGGAGAACTCTTCGTGGGCTCTTCACCTTCGCTTGGTCTTACTGCTAGATGGCCAACACCTCCCCCAAACTCCCGCCACTTGGGACCTTCCCTTTATCTGGGCTGTGGTCGTGTGTCACCGTGAATAGGTGTACGCCGGCTTGTGGGCAGGTGAGTTGTGCACGAGGGTAGGGGCGGTGGGTGAGGCGTGCCATGTGCACAGGTAATGTGCACGTCTCTCCCTCCCTCCTCCCCCTTGCCTCTGTAAGTTTTTGTGTGTGTGTGCGCGCGTGTGGGCGGGCGTGCCTCGTTCATTCTTAGCACAATTCACGTCGTGGCAGCCTAGCATCGCCGTCGCTTTCGTGGTGTTGCCCCCCGGAGTGTCGTGGGGCGCCGTCGCACCCCATTACCCACCACACCTCATAGAGCCGCGTCCCTCCTCATAAGCCTCACCTGCTGCCGCTGCCGCCGCCGCCTTAACAACCAACATGCTGCTACACCTCCCATCCAGGACGACTGTACGCTTCCCCCCTCCTCCTCCTCCTCCTCCTCCTCCTCCTCCTCCTCCTCCTCCTCCACACAGCACTGCTTCACTCCTTCTTCAGTGCATTTACACACAGTCTGTCCTTCACTCTTATCCACCACGACGCTTCCACTTCACTAAATCCATCTAGCACCACACTTCAAGTTTATGCTTCTAGAGCCACACCAGTGCTATCCATGGAGTACACTCACGTTCTGCACAGTTCCCACAGTCTACACTTGCATGGTACACTACACTACGATACGTACATTGTATACGGCTGCGATTACTGCTTAGTAAACTTGCTGTGCAATATACTTACTCGATACTCGAGTCATTTTTACTGTACCTTCTTTTTTTCTTTACGTAAGAGGATGCAGTCACGGACGAAAGTCCTTATTAAAGCCGGGCCTTAATTGAAATATAGAGAGATTGATGAAAGGAAAAAAGAAGAGACAAGGGAAAATGATTACCAATTCTGGAGGAAGTGAAAGACTTCTTTTAAAATGTGCCGGATCACAGTTAGTGGGAAAGACATGAGAGGGTAAAGGGTCCCAAAGCTTCGAGGTGTAGGGAAAGAAAAAGGTATCAAAACGGCCCTCCCTTGAGTTGCCAATGGCCACACAGTAATCATGCGACTCAGCAGCTTGCCGAGTATTGCATGGTCTAGCTAATGGTGTGGGCACACAAGCAGCAAGTTCTCGGGAGCAAAAAAAAATCAAAGTAATTCCTATGAAAAAGGGAAAGTGAGCCAACATTTCTGCGTAATGCAAGCGAGTCAAGTTTTGATATTATATTTGGAGTTTATATGTCTGACCAATTTCGACGCAACTCTGGCAAGCAAGGATGGAGAGTAGAACCACCCTTGATTTGAGAGCAGTACTCCATACAAGGACGGATCATTCCCATGTATAACAAGAGCAACTTTTCGGAAGTAAAGAAATCTAAACATCTAAACAGGACACCCAGTTTCGTAGAGGCACATTTAACCATTTTTGTAATGTGGGGTTTCCAAGAGAGAGTCGATGTTACAGTAATACCAAGTATGTCTATTGAGTCAGGAGGTGGAATTGCAGAACCGTCAAAGGAGAGAGAGGAAAGTTGTGAGGAATTTTCCATGGAGAGATGGGTAGAAACTTTGTCTTGGAAACATTTAACTTAACCAGATTTCGTCCATCCTGCTGAGATATCATGTCCAAATCTGAATTTATTGAGGAAGCTGTGTCAAGACGAGATGCTGATCGAGTGACAGAAGAGGGAGTAGAATTCAAAGATGTGTAGGAATGCCGTTTTAAGTTGCAAACGTATAAGTGCATTTGGACATTTGTAGAAGATAGGAAACTGTGGCTGACTAGGAAAAAATGTGTAGGAGACAGAAAGGACGAAACCTTGAGGGAGACACCGCTATTGTTGGAGAAGGGGGATGAGGCTGATCCATCAACAACAAAGGAGATAGATCGGCCAGAGAGGAAGCTAGATATGAGCGAGCAAAGTGAGGGAGGGAAGCCAAAAGAGAGGAGCTTAGACATGAGACCCCGATGCCACACACTCAAAAGCTTTGTATATGTCAAGGGCAACTCGGCCTCGCCTACCTCCAACTGTTTCACCTTCTCCCATACCATCACGGAAAATACTTCGTCTTTGTGTATTTAGAAGACAAAAAACAGATCTAAGATCTTGAAAAGGTCGTACTCATCACTGCTCTCAAAACCATGAGAACAGTAACACTCTACTACACCTCAGCTTTACTTTGATTCACGCTGGATGTGTGTTCCCCAAGACTTACACTTAGGTCTCATCCCAGTGTATGTTATACTGCCGCCACACATACACTGTTCTCTCTCCTGGACTGCATGTCATCATACTCGGTACTACTGTTGTCGCTCCTGTCTGCAGTCTTACGCTTCACTTATATTCAGCAACACACACACACACACGTATGAAAAAAGCTGGGAGGGAGTGTATGAATCCCACAGCCGAGGAAACGCTGAGGCATAGTGATAAGGGTTTGAATATCGATTTGAAGGAGACTCGAAGGTTGGCCGTTCCTGGTCATGCTGAAGAATGGCAAGCCGCTCATGTTGGAAGTACATGGTTGTCACTTAGAACGATGCCCTTCCAGAAGTCCCGCCTGTTGGGCTATGTCCCTCGTGCACAAGCCAGTGCTGTCGCCAACACCGTGCACACAAGGTCAAGGTGGTGGGCGCTACGCGAGAGAGGGCACTGTGGCGGCATTCCCGATGCGGCAGGACTTGCAGGATGAAGATGCCACTCGGACTTAGTCCTGTGAAGTGCTTGTGTATGTGTTCGAGTGGCGCCCGTGACTCGAGAAGTCGTTTTCCGAACATGGATTGTGAGGGAGAGGCTTCCCCGAGTGACTCCTCACGAAGAGAATGTGAGGAGTGTACGCGATCAGCTCCCGTCGGTCAGCGGCAGCAGCAACAGCCTGACTGACCGGGTGGTTGCTGAGGGAGCCTTGATCGAACTACTGGGTTAAAGAAGAGACCCGGAACAGTCTGCGTAATCACAGATACACATACTCACGCGCTTGCGGTCTTGCGCGGAGGCATACATACGCATTCACACACATACGCACGCACTAGAAAAGGGCATGCACACCACCCACTAAAAGGCACCAAACACGCAGGTCCTCTCACCTCTCTCCAGTCCATCACTTAAGAAGGCCTCATCCGACAGTTCGGAAAGAAGCTACGGAACCATTCTCTCCGCCGTCGTCATCTGCCGCTCGAGAGAGCCCTCGTTCCCACGTTGCAGCTCGGCACCACCGCCGCGTCAGGCCCGTCCGAGGTGGGACAGACCGCTTTAAGAACAGGCCCATCCCAGCTGTTGTAAACATCATCAGCAATTAGTAGGCCGCCTCCCCCAGTGTTTGTGTGAAGACTGTCTCTTGAGTCTTCTTCTTCTTCTTCTTCTTCTTTTTTCGTCTTCACTATGTCTTTGGAGGTGTATTTTATTTAGCATATGTTTTCTGTTTTTTGTCAGCCTTCAGCTGTATTCAGTAAACCATTTGTTTATTATTGTTGTCAATATTACTTTATTATCACTATTATTAATATTATTTTTATTATTATTATTATTATTATTATTATTATTATTATTATTATTATTACATTATTATTATTATCACTTATTATTATTATTACTATCATGATAGAGCATAAATATCATGAGTAACACTTTCGTTGGTATTGCTAAGTTTTATAGCATTAGTAGTGCGTGCAGAGGTTGGGGGTCGTGGGAGTGGAGGGCAGGATCGTGCACTGGGTGGTTATCGGTGGACCGGAGGGGCGTGCTGGGGATGGGGGGAGGGGGGCCGCGCAGGGGAGGAGGTGGGAGTCACATAATGGAGGAAGTATGTGTGGACTATGGCCGGTCACTTTAGCCCCAAAATGATTGTGTGGGGAGACCGACCCCTAGGCAGTGTGGGAGTACCGACCCCAGGACAGTGCTGGGATGGGCTTAAACTGAGCATGGGCTTGCCACATTTGAACGCTTGCCATGTTATGTAACACAGGCAGGCGTACAAGCTGACCTCATGAGGCTGGGACGTTGGTAGGCCAGACCAGGCGAGGCGAGGCTAATTCAGATCAGGTTAGACACAGGTCCTGGAATGATGTGCCTGGGATGGGATCTGGTGCTGCTAGGAGAGGGCAGGCCAGGTTTCGCCTGGGTACCGACCAAATGAGGCGGCCGTGGGCACGTATGGATGATGCCGAGGCACGGCTGCTGTTCGTCAGGACGTGAGGATAAAGATGGGCGTTGGGAATGGATTTGGGGGCAGGCCCGGGGCATGATGTCGGGAAGCGGGGTGGGGCAAGGGCATGGGGAGGCGGGGCGGCCGGCTGAGCGCGGGTACATCTAGACCGCTGGGTGAGCGGCCACAGGAGAAGAGGCCTTAAGGCCTCCGTAGTGGGCGGAGGTAGACGGCCTATTGATCCCTCCGGTGGTCGGCCTTAAAGCGACCGCCCCATTACCAGGCCGACGACCCACTACACACACACACACACACACACACAGACATAGAGGCATATATAGACTGCCATAGACGGCCTAGACAGGCGGAGACAACCAGCCACGCTGTCTGTACGGCCCCTGTAGGCGTGGCAGCACGTGGCTCTGCCGGAGTCAGGGCAGGCGGGCCTGGGCCGCCGGTGGTGTGGTGGGCCGCGCCCGCACCTGCCAACCCATCACTCAGCACATCAACACCCGGCCGGAACATCCGCGCTCGCATATCTCTGCTGGCGAGTGTCCAGCCTACACTCCGGTAATGGCCGCCCTGATTAATGGCATTACCACCTGATGACATTATGTTGCAGCCCTTTATGGCTGACCTGTTTTGACTGGTATGAGGAGGGGAGGTGGGGTGGGGGGGATTTGGGCCGCGCTGAACTTGGCCAGCGAGAAGTGTGGTGAGTCGTGGTGAGGCTGACCCGTGGTGCACCAGGTGGGTAGGTAGCTTCACTTACGCGGCTAACCTTGGGTGAAGGACATTACAAGTTACTCATTAATAGAAAAAAATATGTCAAGAGGGATTAGGCGTTATTCAATGAATTACTCCGTAATTTGCAAGGTAGTTGAACTGTTTTGCAAGAACTGAACAACGGTGTTTGGACTATAACTCGAAATATATAACAAGTGAGCTATTTACAGTAAGGGGAGTTGGGATCGCACTCCATCCCTAGGCAGCATCTGGCTCACTGGACTCTCGTGTCCTCTGCTTTTACCTACAGTCTTCCTACTCACTATTTCTGCCGTCCCTTCTACCCTCCCTTCCACACACACACACTCACTCACACTGGTGAGAGCCCCTCTGCTGCCCCACTGGCTTAGATGACGGTCACACCCACCCTTCCCAGCCATGACCTTAACCCCGTTTCCTACCTAGTCCATATCCCTGTCCCTCGCCTCGCCTCCGTCTTTGTCTCTCAACTCGTCCTCTTTTTTTTGTATTCATCCGCACCTGTCCTTATCTCTCAGTCCGTCTCTATCCATATTTCTCGGTCCGTTCCTCACCTCGTCCCTGTCCTTATCTCTCAGCAAGCCCCTCACCTCGCCCTTATCTTTATCTCAGTCTGTCCTTCACCTTGACCTTATCTTTTCTCAGCCCGTCGCGACGACCGTGTCGTCCCATGCCTCAGTCTCACTCAGTCCATAGCCCCATGTAGCGGCCTACATCTCCTCTCGTCTCCATTCCCTCCGTTGACCCATTTCCGCCGTCTCTCACCCGATGCCCGTTCCGTCTCTCACCCACTCTCACGTTTTTCACCCTGCTGCATGTCCTCTCCTACATTGCGTCACCGTGTCCCTTTCCTTTGCCTCAGCACACGTCATCCCTCACCCTGTTTCCCGTTCCACCCCCTTCCCTCACCCTATCACTTGTGTCCCGCGTCCCGTCCCGTTCCGTCCTCCGTCATGTCATTCCAACCCCTCCACATTTACTCCCTCACCTGTCCCATCATCCCTGTCGCCCAATGCCTTGTGGATCCGCCCGTCTGTTTCCTCACCCTGTCTCCCGTTCGTCCTTCGTCCAGTCCCAGACTACGGCTGTATGAGCCCCTCTTGTGCTTGAGCACAGTTGAGGCGGTGTCTCAGACGCGGGAACGCAGTAACGTATTGGGTAGGATGTCAGTCAGTGGTGCTGCAGGAGGCCCACGCCCGAGACGTCAGTCAACCTCTTCCATGTTTAGGGCGACGCTGGGAGAATGTTTCTTCCCAACATGGTGGATGGTTGCTCTCTTCCCCTTCCCCACTCCTGCTCTGAGTGCACGGCTGCCATATAAGGATTCCCTTATTATATGTTTAAACGACAGCGGTAACGGGGACAGTAGAAGGCTAATGTGCAGCAGCGGGGAGTCTGTGATACCTTAAAAAATTGTTGAGCGGAATTAAATTTTTCTTTTAATACAGACAACCCAGTCGTGGGCCAATCAGGCCTCCTGTTGTCTGTCTTCCTCATGTACACTCATGCTGGGTATGGTTCGTATTCCTCTTCTCAGCTGAGACAGAAGCACTTCAGGGACGGGCGGCACTTTACTAAATCTCCTCATGATGACAGTACACCAGGGTATTGAACTGTTAACAACATATTAGGTCATGATTCATTTTGCTCTTGAGGCGAAGCAAGCAGGGCTGGAAGGAGTTGAAGCTTGCCAAAGATTTACGGATGTTTAGTCTGATGGATTGGCAGCATTACACAGGTTTTGAGTGCCCGAGCAAGAGTAGGAGGACACATTGTAAAAGTATTCTGGAAAGTCATTTAGAATAGAATACGTTTTGATGTATAGATGAGAAGTAAATTATCAGGAAAGCAAGACGAAAATTTTACGAAACAATATTCGGTAAAGTGGAAGGGGTTAGGGTAGAGAGCATGGTGGTGGTAGGTAAGCAGAAAGAGAGGATAGAGGAGGGAGTTGAAACAAAGTGGGTCGCGTAATGTTAGACATGAGTTGGTAACTGGTAGAGTTTGGAGAACGGGAAGCATCAGAGACGAGACAGAGGTTGAACAGGAGGTAGTGGGGTGCGGAAAGATGGAGAGGTAACAGGATGGGAAGGGGTGACGTAAGGTGGAGGAGTGAGGCAAGTTGGAGGGACGAGAAGATGTGAAGGGGTTAGGAAAGGTAGAGGGATAATGGGTGGTGGAGAGGAATGTTTGGTGATGGGTTGTGGAGGGGTGAGGGAAGCTAGGTGATAAAAGACGTGATGGTGTATGTCGAGCTTATCTGTTGGAATAATGTCTGAAATTTCCAATCTTTGTAGAGAGTGACAGGACAGTAACGCAAAGGCTACCCACCACCACTTCCTCCGGCACAACATACTGCTTGAGTATATCTAAGGGGGAGCACTATGCATTATGGAAAGAGTATACTTACATGAAAATTTTATAGGAAAGTATGATTGGAAAAATCTTTTCTCTTGTCAACAGCTGGATAACATAGGAAGGTTCAAATCGAAAATAAAAAGCTGTATATATATATATATATATATATATATATATATATATATATATATATATACTAAGCTA
>JAYMFT010019530.1:0-16490 GCA_038088735.1 Panulirus argus
AAATACAAGAAGGGGAGGGTTTCCAGCCCCCCTCTCCCGCCCCTTTTAGTCGCCTTCTACGACACGCAGGGAATACGGGGGAAGTATTGTTTTTGATCGGTTTCCCGCGTCAGCAAGGTAGCGCTAGGAAACAGACGAAAAAAAAAAGTGAAGTTGGTGTGAGTGGGCCCATGGCAGTTACATTGAAACAAATTGCTTTACCCCTCCTAAAATAGTGTTGGTCTACCAGTGAAGTTGGCATCCTCTAGTGAGCAGTGGCAGCTATGTGACGTGCTAGCATACCACATGAGAACGTCTTGTTAGCATTTCAGTTGTAGAAGGTGGAAGTGTTTTGTTGTGCTCCCTACATATTTCTTGGATTTGCTTTGGTTTTCGTTCCTACTTTTGTAGCTGTACCATTTAAGGAAACGGTAGGTGAAGAAATTTTATGATAGCAGCAGCACTGCTTTACTGACCCATGTGAAATACCCTGATAGAGCCAGAAAAATCTTTGCATGTACTCTGAATGTAATTAAGATGTCAGGTGGATACAGATCCACACAAATACAGAAGAAAGAAAAACTCTGAATTACTCATTGATGTGTAAGGACTGCAGCTCTGCTGACACAAGTACCTTAAGTACTAGAACTGCAAGCTGGGTCCCAAATGTTCATAACCTGTAAGCACTGGAGGAAAAGTCAGTCTTTGCAAGAAATATGCAGTGTGGGATACTGCAAAGTTCAGAAGTGTCTTGTGGAGTGATAAGTAAACCTTTTTTTGTGACAGGTGGTTATGGCAGGTGTGTACATATGTGACATGGCTGGGATCCATTTCACCCCAGGTACATAGCAATCACTGTAAAGTTCCCTTCTTCACTTATCTGATTGTTTTGGTAATTATAGTCATAGGGACCTTTTGTTGCCAAAGAATGAAGCTGTGAACAGACAGTTACATGAAGCTACTTTGTGACCATCCTCCAGATTCATTCAAAAAGTGCAAGGCTGAAGTGTTCATGCTGGATGGCGCTTCCTGCCAAACTGGTCACTGATTAGCTTAAGGACTGTACAGTGGATTTTTTCAGTGATAGGCCTGGAATTCACTAGATTTGAGTACAGTAGAAAACTTGTGGGCTTATGAAAGTGAAATTACGTAACAGGGATGCTTCATCGGTACCAAAGCTGGATTCGTAACATTTGGGCAGAGGTGGACCCTAAGTGGCTTCAGAATCGTACTGATTCAGTTCCTGATCATTTCAAGGAGCATATAAAGAGGAAAGAGAAGCAAATAAAGTACTAGTTTGTGGTAAATAGGTTAGGTTAGGTTAGTTTTCATAGTTTTATTTCATGTCTATCCTTGATGGTTGATGTGCTGCAGTCCTCTCATGCCAACTTCATTGGTGGGCACTTTATATGACAACCAGAATGTGAATGAGAAAATGAGACCATAACACTGCCATTCAGGGATAAGAATTGAACAGGTTGTAAAAAAGATTCATGGTGTAATGATTGAACTTCATATTGAATCAAGATCCTGAGTTTTACTGGAAGGATGAAGTATATATATAACAATCCTCAATTGTGGTTGCTCATGTTTGGCCTTAAATGCATGGACATTTAAAAGGAAAATGATAATTTTTTTTGATATAGTTATATGAAATGGTGTATCTAGATAAAGCAAAAATTTCCTCTGCAATGGCTTAACCATGTTAATTAAGGGTGAAGACATTCAGCCAAATGAAAACTTTGACCACTATTTGGGAATCTTTTGTAGAGTCTCATGTCAATGCTCATTGGCATTACTTTTCATGAAACTTTGGTTCTGAGGATGATTGATATGACATACTTATCGTAAATGGAAAATGGTGTGCCTATCCAAAAAGCATGTGTTATGCTCTTGCACTTCTGCTTCCACTTTGTGCCCTATGTACATTTGTGGCAATGAAAAGTGCTAGAAAGATGCTTGAAGTGCCATTTTATACAAGGTAATCATATCTTGCAAGTTTGCACTATGAGGTACAGTTTTTTAGCATCAGGATCAGAGAATCAGGTTGGGTGGAAAACATCATATTCATATGTATGGAATTACCTTTCTTTTCCTTTTCATCTTGTTTGCAGCCACAACCATTCAAACACTCCAACATGAATCTTTAAGAAGGATGAGCACTCCTTGCTTGACTCTCTCTTCTGTTCTAACTCTCAAATTAACCACAAAATGCAATAAAAGTTGGTCTGTTTCATTAAAAATTTTGAGAACGGTAATTTCTATATATGGTATTCCCTCAATTTAACGAACCCTGATATATTGGATTTTGGATTTAACGGACTGAGCAAATGATATGGTGATTAATAATAATTGAAAAAATTCTCAAATGCTGCACCATGCACATTTATTATCGCACTTGTTTTTGGTAGCATGGGGGTATACTCCCTTTGTTTCGGTCTTAGTCCGTCTCGAGTTATCTTGCAGTTAGGTTGTATACAGAAAATTGACTTCATTTATGAAATGGTTTTCTAATACAATTGAAAATGGTGTCAGGTGTTAGAGGAGTTAAAAGAAAGCATGTGAACTGTATATTTTATTAGAAAATAGCCCATAGGTTACATTCTCAGTTCAACGGTCTTTCGGCATTAACAGACACCCACTACCCCTATTGGTCCATTAAATCGAGGGATTACTTTATTTTCATTTTCATGGCTTTTATGACTGGGTGATACTGCATATCATGCCAGGTGTAATTTTTTCAATGTTGAGTAATTGTTTGAGGACTTGTAGCTATTGAATTTCAAATGCCAGTGGTGAACATGAGGTAACTAGTGGGAGTCAGTGCTTGTGATAGCCACTTGCAGGTCTGTTCATGGAAGGAATAGAAAAATGGTACTAATTTGATACGAATGTTGACGTTGTATGCAGAGTATGTATTCTTTATAGTGAATGGGTTGAGACCCCTGAATATGAGGAAGTTTATCAATTGTAACTTCTTTTTAGTAAAACTTGTTTTAAGTTGTTACCCTCCATACAATTTATTTTTGTGAATATATTCACAAGTTATAATTACCATATTGGTAAGATTGTGTACATATGTTGTTATTGGTATGGCTTTAAATTTTTGGTAACTTTTCATTGTGAGAAGGTAGCAAAAAAGTCATGGGATTGCATTAGAAGTTAAAGCCAGAATATGTAAATTGAGTATGTGCTGGAAAATGTTACTGGTGTATGTAAACATATTTTTCTCGTTTTTCTCTGGTCCCCATTCTGTGGTAGGGGAGAAGTTGGTCAAGACAGGGTGTATAGTTGTAATACTTGTTTCTTCTGTAGGGTAAAATTGCTGATCAATCAGGACACGGGTGAGGCTGTAGCTATGAAGATTGTGGACCTAGGGAAACATGTAGATGCTGCAGATGCTGTACGAAAGGAAATTTGTTTGCATCGTATGCTGAAGAACCCTCATATCATTAAATTTTTTGGTAAGGAATAAAATTTTTTGTAATTTTTTTTACATTGTGACATTAATAAATCAGGTTTGACATATTGACATACTTAAATGCAGTTATCTGTTGACCTTGGTGTATATCTTGACTTTTTCCCTTAGGAAGCCGTCGTGAAAATTCAATGCAGTACATGTTCCTGGAATATGCAGCAGGTGGTGAACTCTTTGATCGAATAGAGCCTGATATTGGCATGCCTCCTCAAGAGGCACAGAAGTACTTCAGAGAACTTATCAGTGGAGTGGTTGGTATTTCTTGCTCATCTGTAGTAGTAGTAGTAGTGTTCAGTCTAGTATTAATGCAACATTGATATGTAGCTCATTGACTAATAGTTCACTTCAAAAATCACCTTCAGTTTAAAGTTGAAGAATTGATTTTACAACCTTGTTGTCAATACATTTTGATTTTATAAATTTTCATTGTAAATCTAAGGCTGATCTTATTTGTACCTCGTTAGTTACCATCAATCTATCTACATCTATGATGTCTGTTCCCATTGGGAACTCCCTCAAGGGGGTGGCCACGGCAGAAGTCTCCATAACTGGTGAACTCTGTGATAAGTCTTAGCCTTTAGTGCTTGCCCTTAACAGGCCACTGGTTGAGGGCAACTTTAGTGCAGTGTTTTCTGAGGCTTTTACCCAATTTTCCCATGAGCTACTATTATCAAATTTGTCTAATTTGCCTAAAGGCAGGGCTAGTGCATGGCACTTTGAGCAGAAGAATCAAGATTTAGGAAGAATGAGTTGGTTAAGTTGAGCATTGTCTGATGTTATATGTAACAAGGAGAAATTGTTTGTTAGTGGACACATTGCCAGTATTCCACGTGTGGGTTCTCTTGCAAAGTTTATAAATATTTCTGTAGGTTGTGTTATGTTTTCTCTTCAATAGTTTCTTTGGGTTTCTGAACTCATCCACTCTCGCAAACATCCTTGAATGATCTGTAAAGTCATGGATTGCTATTTTAGAATGAAAGGAGTTTTGTTAAAAATTATCCCCAAAATGGTTTCATTGGAAGCTTGTAAGTGCTTTGGAATGTTAGACAGTGCAAGTTGGGGTCTTTGGTATTACCAGGATGCATGTGGGAAAGTCATGCACCAGGTGTACCAAGGCACCTCAACTGTACATGTACTTCAGTTCATTACATCAGTAATGGTTTGCATTAAGTGCATTTTTAGTGGGATTTTTTCATAAAAGTTCAGCATTTGTATTCATTATTGGAATGATTTGAAGTTAGTGACATATACCAGGCTTGTAATTTTAAACCAGTCACAGTAATGCTGGACTGGTGCACAGTAATTTGAAGCTGTAAGTGGATCTGAGAAGATAAGAAACTATTTTCTTTAAAAAAGCTCCCTGAGCTTGGTGGAATGGTGTTCCTCGCTCATAAATAATTGGTTGGCCATATACTCCACTGAATATACATACTTTTGAACATGAAGTGAATGTTACAGGAGCAGAGTGACTTCACCACTGCCTAAGATAGGAACCAGATTGTCTGTTTAGGAAGTAAATCACCAATGAAAGAAATAATGCCAACATTAATTGTTTAGAAGTACACTTCAACTTAATGTACCTTCTAGGTTTGGAATAGACAGTACAAGATACTGGCCAAAGATGCCAGTTGTATAACAATTTTATCAGGATTCAGATGCCATAAGCAAATGAAATTCTGTTTACTTACTAATAGCTCAGGATATTTTCTCTTCCTCTCTTTGGGAGATAGTGTTATGAATAATGAATTTTGGCCTTATTTCCACATATACACTGTACCTGTCATGCACTGAAACAGCTTGCTATCCACAGCTTAGCCCCACAGACTGGTCCATGGTTTACTTTGACTGATTCATATTCCTTAGTTCACCCTATTGACAAAATTTCCCCATGAATTCCACTATATCAGTCCAGTTAATTCTATCCCATACACATGTCACACCCTCCTGAATATTGAGTCTACTCCATCCTTCCCTCTCCTTTTTTGGTCTTCCACTTTTGACATGCACTTTGTCTTAACCCCATAACTAATTGTTTCCCTTTGAACCCCATGAATCAGTTTCTCAAGCTGTTTAGTCAGTTTATTTAACCTTACAACTTATAGGATATTCATCTTATTAATGAAAACCTTTACTGGATTATGCTTCAACTACTTTCACTTTAATAATGTGTACAGGTTTTGTAGATGTTTCAGGATGAAAAATGTGCCAAAAATTTCAGGACTAAGGCCTGAGTGTCAAGTGAGTTGTTGCTACATATGTTTTGTAGTTTATTTTATTTGTCCTAAAAAAATTGGGACTGAATATTGTATCTTATGTGATAAATCTTGTTAAAATCAGTGTAATTCACAAATTATTTTTTCAAAATGGGCAAATTTTCTTTTTAATTATCAGTTGTAAGTCATGTGCATTGTTATTAAATTAAGGTCAGGTGAGTAGTGGCAACACTGCTTCCATTTTTGTTAGAAGTATGTTATACCTTCCCCTTGGTCAGCTTTCAGTGGTGGAAGGGCTTATCTTTCATAAATCACTCTCCACATAACTTGAAGACAAAAACAAGTACTTCAGTATCATCTGTCTGGTCCTTTAAGTCTAGCTAAAAGCAGCTTGATATCCTTTAAAGTAAACTCATGAAAATGTAATGCCAAGGCAGCAAGAATAGTGTTAGTCCCTAGAGTCAGCTGCAATTGATTTGCCACCTTGGTTAACCCTGCGTTACTGAGAGTGGCGAGATAAAATATTGCTCACCGTCTTTGTGTACCCTGTGTTATTGAGAGTGGAGAGATGAAATATTTGCTCAGTCTGGGTGTTTTGTGATAATTTCTCTTCCTCTGTTGCAGGTGGTTTTTACTCCGCTAGTAACTAATCACGGGTTATAAGAAGTTGTCCTGGGAAGAAAAGGCTTATGTTCATGCTTGAAAGGAAAATGTATAAAGCTTAATATCAGGACATTGGCAGGGCTGAACCCTCCAATGGGATATTTAATTTGGCTTCTTTCTAATGTCTTCCTTTACAGCAGAGTGGGTCTGGTCAATATAGGAAAAATGGTAAGGTGACCGATAACCTGATGTAGCATATGTTGAAAAAACCATCCACATTTGGTTATCTCATTAGTCTTCCTAGGTTGACTAAACCCTGTTTTTTAAGAAAGTTAAGATGTTAGAAGGGAGAAAAAAATTTTCCATTTGGTAAACTTTGCTGTGCTAATATGTCTTGAAATCTGTCTTGTAAAAACATTTTCTTGCTTACAAACTAGCCTTTGGGCCTTTTCTTCCCAGGGCAACTTTATAGCACCTGTGGTTATTTACTGGTAGTGCAGAAATAGAACCTGTAAGTGAAATGACAAAAATATATCCTGAACATGCATGAGGGTGGAAGGTATGCGTGGGATATAGTGAATTGGAACGATGTGGTACACAGGACTTTACTAGCTGTCTGGACTAAACCAGGGCATTTGAATCATGTAGGGTAAACCATGAAAAGGCCTTTGGGGCCTGGTTGTGGGAAGGGACATGTGGTTTCGTTGCATTACGCATTACAGCCTGAGAAAGAATGTGAGTGGATGCAGCCTTTCTTCTGTTCTTGGTGCAGGAGATGGTGGTCAAGTACGAAAAAAGTCTTTGAACACAATGACAGTAAGCAAAATTTGCATTCCTTTGCAATTAATAACACCAGGTAACTAAGGCAACAAATTATGATCTGGCAACTTCGAAGACTGTATCATTATACCACACTACTAGATATGCAATATCTCTGCCATAAGCAAGCAGTAGGATTTGTTCCATAAATAAAACCTGATGCATGAAAGCCTTGTTTAATAAGTAATTGTCTTTTTTCCAGGGACTGAGATTAACACGAAATGACTGCTTAAGTTTTTAAGATCTTAGAAGATGGCTAGTTATGGTGAGAAGAGTAAAACATTGTAATGAGACTTGTCAGTTTGAGCATTAATAGAAAATTGTGGATAGGAAAAGCAACTATATTGTCCCCATTCAGTGAAATTAAGATCCGGTGTATTTCATGTATGAAGTGTTAGCTTCAGTACCGGTGTATTTCATGTATGAAGTGTTAGTTTCAGTACCATCTCCCCATATTTTAATGATATGGAGTGGTTGAAGCACGTGCACACACACTCGTACATTTGGTTCATTCTCGTGCATCTAGAGTCAAGTCCAGTGTGTTAGGGATAGAGAACTCTTAAATGTGTACATTTTCATTTTGTACACTTTAGTTCATTGTGAGATTATGTTGTGCATTCAAACATTTATTTATAGACACTGCTGTTTAGTTCAGAAGACGTTTTTGTAATTGGAAGCCTTAGTTGGTTCTTACTTTCTTCGACCATTTCTTTGTAATGATTGCTTCCACATATACCTTGCTCGCATCATTTTAAGATCTCCACCAGATTTTAGTCAACCATGAAAGTTTAAATCCACTTGTAATCTGAATTATGTTGAAATTTCAGCACTTATTGGAAATTGTGAAAGTTGATTTTAACCAGTTATTAATATAGATTCTTAAACAGGAGTACTTGCATAGCCAAGGAGTTACTCATCGAGATCTCAAACCAGAGAACTTGTTGTTGGATGAAAATGATCACCTAAAGATTACAGACTTTGGTATGGCTACTTTATTCAGACATCAGGGAAAGGTTAGTAATTTGATAGTTATGATGATGTAGATTTTGCTTGAATGTTAAATTGAAAACTGATGTAGAATATATTATTCAGCTCTGAAACATCATTGATAACATGTTAGTTACCTTCATTTGTAATTTGAATAAGCTTATGGCCTTTTAAGAAGATTGCCTTTTAACAAGAATATATGGCTTTCTTTTGCTTAAGGCTTTCATACATTTACTTTTTCTAACCTATGTAAACACTTTTTCCAGGAGAGAGAGTTAGATCGACAATGTGGTACAAAGCCATACATGGCCCCTGAGGTTCTACTGCGTCCATATAGTGCAGAGCCTGCAGACATCTGGTCATGTGGTGTTGTTCTCGTTGCTCTGTTGGCAGGTGGTGAGTAAAATGGAATTTTGTAAAAGCTATTGGATGATAGGAATATTCTGTAAATGGCCTTATATACATGCAGTGTGGTTACTGTTTCCTTCAGTTAAGCTGATTTAGAAAAGTTGTTCCTTTTTTCAGTTATGGATTTGGAGACCAGAAAAGGTTCTGTCAAGTCTGACACTTTTGATTGAAAAACTTGTTTTGGATAAGAGTTGAATTACTCAGAAGTTTTGGGAGCTCCAAAAGCTCTCTGGATGGTCTTGACTCATTCATGACAATTGGTCTCATTATCAGTCAAGTTTGTATTTTTATGATGTGCTGAAATGATTTGATGTATGGAGAAAATGAGTGAGGAAAGGTTGACATTAAGGATTTTCTTAAGTGAAGAGAACAAGGAGAGTGGGGAGACAAAAGTGGAGAAGGAAGGATGAAACAAAAAAGATTTTGTGATTGATGCCCGAACATGCAGGAGGGTGAAAGCCTTGCAAGGGATAGTGAATTGGAGTTTAGTATACTGGGGCTAACGTGCTATCTGTGGACTGAACTAGGTCATGTGAAGCGTTCAGGGTAAATCATGGAAAGGTCTGGGGGACCTGGTTGTGGATGAAGCTGTGCTTTTGCTGCATTACTCATTACAGCTATAGAATGGATGTGAGCAATTGCGGCCTTTCTTCATCTGGTGCTACACTGAAAACAGCAATCAAGTTTGAAAGAAAATTTTTATGGGAAACAAGTTATTGCCTTAAAAGTTTGAAGCTGAAATGCTGAATAGGATGAAGTGATGAGATTTGAGAAAATTTTCCAATCCTTCTGGAAGCATTGTAGAACTTAGTTTTTAAACATATTTTTCATAGGTAATCCATGGTTATTTATGCATTATTTGTCAGTAATAGTCATAAACTGTAAGTGCTGCACCATGAAAGTTTAATGTGCAAGTTTCTCTTGAAAGTTTTTCTTTTATGTTGTATATTTCAAATGAAGATGGTTTCAAATGTTTTGCAAATTTAATGATAGGTTAAACATTTTGCGGACAAACAGTGAAAGTAAAAATGAGGTTAATACTTAAATATCTCTGGCATATCAGTGATGACTTTGCAACTTTTCCTCTGTTGTCTTTTCCTCTGTTGTTTATGGAAACAACCATGTTTGAATTTTAGGCTTGCCATTTTACCATTGATGAATCTGTGACCTTATTTACAGCGCAGTGGTATTAAAACTTTTTTGCTTGTTTTCAGCTCCTGTTGCCTTCATTTTCACTTTTTCTTCTACTTTTGCTTGTTTGTTTGCACTTGAATACTCGCAACGTCCTTCTCTTATACACTTGCACATGCGCACACACACACACACACACACACACACACACACTCGAGGAATTGATATATACTTCACTTTAAAATTGATAACCAAACCAACATGTTAAGTTTCAGAAATACTCTGAGCATTCTTGTTTTCTGAACCAAAATCTTTTTTTGGGGAAATAGTGCATTATTTATCATTCTTATGTCTGCCCATAAAGACTGTTAACTAATGTGTACATTGTACATCCTACTTTTGATGATACAACTTCATGTAATCCTATGTAGCAGTTTTATTACTAATTAAGCTTTACTGTGGAAAAAAGTATATCCATTTTTAGTGTATATACATAAATAGATCCCTCATGTATATGCACCTGACAGCTAGAGACTGAGTGTAAGCAAATTTGGCCGTTTCATCTGTCTCCTGGCGCTACCTCGCCCACACGGGGGGTGGCGATGCTAATTCCCGTGGGGCGGGGTGGCATCAGGAGTGAGCAAGTGTGAATATCTACATGTTTATATGTATGTGTTGGTATGTATATATATGTACTGTGCATGTAAGTATATATACGTGTATGTGGGGGATGGGCATTTCTTCGTCCGTTTCCTGGCGCTGCCTCACTGGCACGAGAAACAGCAATCAAGTATAATTAATTAACTATATATATATATGACATGCTGTCAGTGGACTGAACCAGGGCAAACCACGGAAAGCTCTGTGGGGCCCAGATGTGGACAGGAAGCTGCGGCCTCGGCGCACCACACATGACAGCCAGAGACTGAGTGTGAGCGAATGGGGCCTTTTTCGTGTGTTTCCTGGCACTATACTATCTGAGTGGGATGATTTCACTCATTTCCCATGGTGTACAGTGAAGTTTCCAAAGTAAAGAAGTTTAGCTTGAAGATGAGAGGATGTCAAGGCTTCATGATAAATAAATGAAGTTCTGAGAGTTAGGACAACAGTAAATGAATGAAATGGTAGCTAGGTGACTGCATCCTATTTATCTTTGCATTCTTACTATTCAAATATCTATATGATCAAGATAACCTATCTCTATGGTCTCCCTACCATATATACCTTTTATGGCTTCACATGATTAAAAAGATCCTTGTTACTTTTCAAGACACTGAGGTAAATAAAATATGTACAAAAATTCCTAAAAGTCTTCTGATTTGGCCATAACCATTTCATGACAGGTGACAAAAGATTAAATAAAAATTTACAATCAATTTACAATCAAAATGATAGAAGATTCTTGTTTCCACACATTTGTGATATTCAACATTAACCATTACTAAAAACTGTCCTACGTACACAAATGCAGTAGTTATATTTAAATCTGGAATCAAATCAAATCAAATCAAAAATGCTTTCCATACAGTAGTTTGTTTTAAAATAAAAGACTCTCTAAGCATAATAACATATTTACTATGGCACATATCTTTGTAATTATACATTCAATCTTTACCAAAGTATTAATCTTCAGAAAGGAAGCTCACACTAAAGTTTACAGTACACTCTGTGATGCAAAAAATATAAAAATATTTGGTAACTTGAGTAATCATACACACTACCATCTGATATGAGAGGAAAATGTATGCTGGCAACTTAAGAAAAAGCTTCTGCGAGTATACAAAACAAAAAGAATAAATTTTATGTACCATACTTCCTAATCCAGATGGTTTACTTAATACATGATTTACATCTCATATATGATCTGAATTTCTTTTTGCTTTACACCAACTGTTAATGTGGTCTTTTAATTTTGCTACCCTGGTGAAAGTTTTCCCACATTCCTGGCACCTATAATGACTGTTTTCATTCACAACAAAATGTTTTTCACCCATGTTTTCCTCAGTTATCTTATCTACTGATATCATGCTCTCAGTTTCTTTATCATTCTTTCTTGTCCATCTTTTTTTCTTGTTTTGTGACACATTCCTACCAGTCACTAAATGGGAATCCATACTCTTAACATATGCTTCATACTCTTCACTGAACATTTCTATATTATGAAATTTATTTACATGTTCATTAAGCTTTGGTAAATCAGGTAACTTCTCACCACAAAACGAACACTTACAGTATACTATCTCACAATTTGTACTATTTTCTGCCTCTTCTTTGATTTTAAGAGGAAAACCTTTATGCTGGTCACTCTCTCCTCTAGGCAATCTCTTAACAAATCCACTCAAATGTTTCAAGTCCTTTTCCACCCCATTATCTTCACTTTTCCAGTTCATTAGTAAGTTTTCTTCTTCCTCTTCATCAATACTATACTTGTGACTCATCCGCTTATGAAATCTAAGTGCTGAGGCCCTTCCAAAAGTCTTTCCACACATATCACAAACATTCCCAATTCCTTCTCCATATTTCCTAATACATTTTGTGCTATCTATAAATTTGCTAAATACTTTTTCATATTCATTACATTTATCATATTCACCTCTTTTCTGATAAGATACATAAACATTTCTTTTGTTTCTCTTCATGGTGAATTTTCTGACATCATCTCTGTCAAGAATTTCTTGCTTAAAATCATCCACTTTACTGCTGAGAAACTCAGTATCTTCCTCTTTTGGCTCCTCTTTACATTCTACACTTGATATTAACAAATCTGAAAATTTCCTTTGAGTTGCACATCTTTTACACAAAGGATGCTGCTCTTCACTGTCAGCCACCTCATTTGGTACATCACTCAGCTTTCTAATGGACCTGTTACAGACTTTACACTTTGTAAGACATTTCCTCTGTAAACATCTGTGAATTTTAACAGAACTGCAACAATTCTCTCCACAATTCATACAATGTTCTTCATTTTCTATTTTCAGTACTTCACTGCCATTTTCATAAGGTTTATGCTCAACTGATACCGACACACCATTTTCAATATTTATCACAACAGTGTCATCAATCATCTGTGTTGTATTTTCAAGAGTGATTGATTCTTTATCTTTCAAGTGTGCATTTTTCTGCTCCTTTACCACATGAGCCTTTCCTCTGTGATATCTTTTAATATGGTATTTCACTCCCGAAGACTGAGTAAAGGCTGCAGAACAGCTACTACACCTAAAAGGTTTTTCCCCAGTATGCATCTTAACATGGTCTTTTAGATGAGAAATCTGGCGGAAGGCACTTTCACAGTCATTACACTTGTATGGTCTTTCATCAGTATGCATTCTCATATGAGTTTTAAGATTGGAATTTTGTCTAAAGGACTTATTACAAACATTACACTGGTATAGCCTGGACCCTGATGAGTCAGCTATACTGCTATCTTTTCCTTTCTTAACATTTTGTATATGCTGAAAATCATTTCTTTGATAGCTATTAATTTGTTTTAAATGGTTACTATCAGAAGTGAGCAATGATGAATCACTGATGCTTTTCTCAATTCCATCACTTTTTGAAATATTTCCCTCAAATCTTTCCACATCATGGACAATGGATTCATCTTCCTTTAAATCAAAATCAATTTTGTGTGATGTCTGTTTATGTACAACTAAAGCTTTCATGTTCTTGAATTGAAAACCGCACATTTCACAGATACCCCAACTGTCATCTGCATGAAAACTGTAATGCTTCCTTAACTTATATTTAGTCTTGAATGTAGCATCACATCTATCACAGTTGTATAGGGCTTCATCTGCATGTGTTTTCATGTGTTGTTTTTTATAGCATGAATCAAGGAAAGTTTTATCACAAATCTTACAATAGAAATTTCTAATAGAAAATTCTTTAACTATTTTCTTTTTCTTTACTTTTCCCTCTACATGTTGTGTCCTCAGATGGGACTTTAGTCTTGAGGACTGCTTAAATGCTGCATCACAAAGATTACACTTGTATGGCTGCTCTCCTGTATGTATCCTTATATGAGCTTTCAGATGAGCTAACTGCTTAAAACCTATACCACAATAGTCACAATAATATGGTCTTTCTCCTGTATGTGTACGCATATGAATAATATAACTTGACGAAGTCTTGCAATCCTTGCCACAATTTTGGCATTCATAGGACTTGGGAATCTGATTTTTCTTATCCTTCAGTTTCTTTTCTTTCCTTTGAACTTTAACATTTTTCTTTGTATGTAATCCTTCATTCAAAATGACTTCTTGGTATGCTGAAAGATTCTGCTTTCTTGGCTTCTTTGCCTTATCATCATTATCTTCTACAGGAAGAAACTCTTTTTCAGGTTCAAAAGCAACCTCTGTCATAGCAGCTAGATCATTATCCCAAACCAGCAAATCACAGTTACTGTCTCCCAGTTCATTTTCCTGTAGTACCATGGATTCTGATACTGAAGGTAACTTGGTAGCAGGCACTGGAGGAAAAGTTATTAGAGTATAGTCCTTCTCTGCAAGAGCTTTTGGAAATACTATCAAGTATCCTTGTCCATCCTCTCCTTGAGATTCTAGTACAGTACCTGTGGCAAGTGCATCTCGCACAACATCTGGATGAGGTGTATTTACAATATGTTCAATCTCTTCTACATTTTTACCTAAGTCATTAACAGGTTCAGTAATATTAGAAAAACCTGAATCTAAAACAGCTGGCTGCAGATTCTGATCACAATTGAACGTATCATTTGATACAGAACTTGATCTTGTACATTTGTCTCTTACTGTGTTACATTCATTTGTACTTTCCATATCTTCTGATAAAAATGTTTTACTACACATACCTTTATGAACTGATACACCACCAACAGAACTGTCAGAGTCCTGTATCTCTCCAGTCTTACGAGGTACATACTTATAAGTACCATTAGTATTATGCACTTTCTTATGTAAAGAAAGACTATTTAGACGTGAAAATACCTTTCCACATAAATTACATGGAAATGGTCCTCGAGGCAAATGGGTACCCATGTGGGCTCTTAGTGTTGTCTCCTCCCGAAAGGCTACTCCACATTCCTCACACTGATATGGCCTCTCCCCAGTGTGAATCATCTGATGACGTCTCAGCCTTGGTGCCGTTATAAATCTATCCCCACATTCAGTACAGTCATAAAATTTCTCTGTATGTTTTCTCATGTGAATCTTTAACTGCATTCTGTCAGAAAATGCAGCACAGCATGCTTGACATTTATGATCTTTAATCCCACTGTGAACTTTCATGTGTGACCTTAAAGCAGACTTTGTAGTAAAGGCATCCTCACACAATTCACACTCAAAAGGTCTCTCACCAGTATGTGTACGTTTGTGTTCAATCAAATGATGGGACTGGCGAAAAGTCATGCCACAGTATGGACAACCATATGGTTTTTGTCCAGTATGAGTCATTACATGATTTTTGAGACTATAAGCTGTCTTTGAATGAATACCACAGAGTTTACAAATATATTTTGAGGGCTCCTTAACTGCATATACCCTTTTCTGCTTTACTTCTCTTCCTTTTTTATCACAGCACATCACAGATAATTTCCTATTTTCATCAATTAGTTCATTACAGTTGACTTCAGCAAAACTGTACTCACATTTAAGGTTTGTGGCTTTTGACTTCTGAGACAGCTCACTATTTTCTACCTTAACCTTAATATCTCCTATCATAATCATTTCTCCAACTGAACAAGGTGTACTTTTAACTGAATTTTGAATTTCTACTTGAGATTCTTTGCTTCTCTTTTTCTTTAGGTCCATTACATTTGAACATATTATATCTGTATCAGCAGATATATATTCTAAAGCATCCTTGCCTCCTGTAACCACCTCTACTTCTCCTACTACTACTTCAGCAACTTTGCAATCTCCCTGAAAATCCTCACTAACATTCATTTTATCATAGTCCGAATTCAGAATTGGTATTTCTTCAACTAACTTCATGGCAATTGAAGCGACACTGTCTTCCTTCTTTATAGGTCCTAACCCAGCAGTCGGTACCTTAGTTGGTAGATTTGCATTACCTCTTCTTTGCTCCATGAATGTAATATAGCTATTCAGTCAAAAGTAATTCCAATAATAATTCCTTTTATGATAAATATAATCATATCTTTTTCCATAACCATAATCCCAAATACAATGTGTGGCTAAGAAATCTTTTGCATGATAAACATTGCAGATGTAGTAAAGCCTTCCAGCACCTGAAAGAGAAAAACAATTTACTGTAAAATAATGTATTATAGATAAAATGTTTAGTTCCTCTATACCAATGCAATGTATTCCATCTGCATTAACTAAACATTTCATGTACATGCTTCTGTACATGCCGAGGAAATTTTTTGTATTAATCTAAAATTTAACAAAATACTGACTAGATATTGAAATTACTGTGGTCTGCAACATGTATGTGAGATGATCTGTAACAACAATCACACAGGTAACAGATACAAAGTTCTGCAGATAATTCTCACATTCAAGGTAATGCATGCCAAAGAGACTAATGAAAAAACATAATAAACATTGTGCCAATACAAAAATATATACATAGGTAAAAATACCAGAATGTATATATGACTGAAAACTAAAAATCCATAATGTAAGTGCATGCTGAAATGTGTATATATTATGGCATAAAGAGGGATACATTATATGGCTGGCAGATTCACAGCCCAAACATTTACTCATCTAGGAAACTCACAAACACATAAGGAAAATTTTATTATAATGATATATATATATATATATATATATATTTTTTTTTTTTTCATAAATATTCGCCTTTTCCCGCGTTAGCGAGGTAGCGTTAAGAACAGAGGACTGAGCCTCTGAGGGAAAATCCTCACTTGG
>JAYMFT010019541.1:0-31268 GCA_038088735.1 Panulirus argus
TATATATACCACATTTACCCTAACCATCTGGGCACCAGAGTTCTCTCTCTCTCTCTCTCTAACACACACACACACACACACACACACACACACACACAGAGTTAAGACCACGATAAGAACTCCACATCCCTCTCTCCTTGAGAGCATCAAGGGTCTCTTCCATCCTCCCTGGATGTCTTTGAAGCTTCGATGATAAGATTTCGTTTCTTTATTACACCCCTCCCCTTTTTTTATGGATTTTTCCCCCCATTTTTTTGTTTTCTATTGCAGATTTGAGTCGGCGTCCCTAAGATAGTGCACACACACACACACACACACACACACACACACACACACACCTGTCAGAAATCTTCTCCACGAGCTGAGTTAGTCTCTTAAGATTCTTATGCTAACCGTTACCGTAAATAGATATGTATTCACGTATGTATATATGTATGTATGTATGCATTTCCTTTTTTTTTCCTTTCTCGTCTGTCTATATCATTTCTAACCCTTTCCTAGCCCAATCTTTCCCATTCTCTTTCCCTCAATATATCGTTCTCATCCACTTGTGATTCCTAAGTGAATCTTTTCATTATAAATAAGAATAATTCATCTTATATGCCCCACGGCTTGCTGCATCCGATAAGGGATACCACAGTTATATATGGCCATAAATTTCAAGATCACCAAACTCTAAGAGGCTGGGATTATAGCTTCTAGCACCATCTAAATACCCCACGAAATACTGCCACAACCACCATAACTGGGATGGTTCTGCAAGAGAGGAGACTACCACTAACAACAACAGACTGCGTTTGAATCACAACCGATAATATTTTTCATTACACAGAGGCAAAAAAAAAAAAAAAGAAAAAAAGGAAATCTGTGATGGAAACAACATTTTCCATTTTTTCCATTCCCATCTCGCACTGTCCATCTGTGCCGACTCCTCCTCCTCTGCGGACCGTTCGGGAAAAATCTGCTCGTTGAATGCCGCTGAAGAGGAAAAATGTGTCCCTTCCTTTCCCTGGGCAAATACTACCTCCAGCTCGTAGCTGGAGAGCCAATTATAGCGGGATGGGTGGTGGGAGGAGGAGGAAGAGGAGGAGGAGGAGGAGGAGGCAGAAGCAGAAGCAAGAAGCAGGTCGGTCCAGCAGGGATCTGGGAGTGGGGTGAAGAGATGTACGGACTTGAGGCTTCTTCTATAAAGTGGCGCTTCAGTTATCTGGCGGAGAGGAATGGCTGCAACTTTAGAGAGGAACCGAAGGAAATGAATCACATGTGAATCTTACTTGGTCTTCATATATATATATATATATATATATATATATATATATATATATATATATATATATATATATATATATATATATATATATATATATATATATATATATATATATATATTTAGGGGTTTTGTCCTGTCGGTGGTCCAGTGATACACTGTCTGCCTGCTGTTCTCCGTAGCCTGGGTTCGACTCCCGGGCCGCGCAGAGGTAAAATTATTCATACACACACACACACACACACACCATACGATTTCTGAGCAAATATTAAGTCGTCATTGCCAAGAGTTGTGCTATCGTGCTGAAGGGTCGTACCGTCGTGTTGAAGGGTCGTACCGTCCGTCGTGCTGAAGGGTCGTACCGTCCGTCGTATTGAAGGGTGGTCGTACCGTCCGTCGTGCTCAAGGGCTTAATAATTCAGACTCAGAATAAGCTACTCTGTGACGTGTCTACACGTACTGACTGGTTCGTGCACTCTAGCGTTTCCAGTCATGATGGCAAGACCGCTTGAGGGAACATAATGAGAAACTCCAAAGACCTGTTGCCTATTCACCTTACCAACTGCCCACTCAGAGAAAGAGAGAGGAAGGGGAAAATAATGTTCCTAAATAAAACAAAACCTTTTTACTTTCCCCAGAAATTTCTGGTTTTATTGGAAAGCGTTGGATAGATTGGACCAATAACTAGGGCCAGTATCGACAGGGAAAATGTATTGTAATACTGTGTCGTCGGGAGGGGGGAGGACCCCCATTCCCCTTTGGGGAAAAGACAGGACGTTGGCTCCAGGGTACGTAGCGTATCGAAAAGGACTTAACAGTAACATCTGCCTTGCGTACCCCCACTTTGGGGAAGACCCTGTGTGTGTGTGTGTGTGTGTGTGTTTGTGTGTGTGTGTGTGTTTGTGTGTCTATAACGTACCATTATCTATCTTATGTATGTATAATATCTTTACAGTACCCGTGTGTAGTTTGTTTCTTTCATGTGTGTGTGGTATTTCTATCTCCCAACTCACTCCGTACAAAAACGCGTCCTCCATGTAACGGGGGAGGGAAGAGGGAGGGTGCTTTTCCCTCCCCTATTACATGGAGGGAGGCTAGAACTTACCATTCCAACCGTATATAGCAAAAAAAAAGGTACGTATCAAATCCACCCGCAAGAGGGATTACATTGTATCCACAGGCTGTTATGGAATACTACCCACCACCACCGCCACCACAGTGGCTGGCCGGCTGGCCGGGGGATGTGGCAGGTCTCTCGTGAGTAAATAGATTTCCAGCGTCGACCCAAATTCATTTTACAAGAGCTTTGCTGGAATACCTGTCGCTAATTTGTTGTCTGCCGGGACACTAAGCTCACAGGAGCTCCTCCCGCCTACGCGAGTCGCAGATTTCGTGCACTTTCCCCGGAGGAAGGGTAAAGGAAGTTGGTGGGACAGAAGAGATGGACGGGTTGGGATGGAGGCTGGAAGAATGTGTGGCCGACTGAAGGAGAAAGATATAGAGAGTGAGAGTGAATGACGGTGAAGGGGAAGGAAGCAAGCTTGAAGGATGGAGAAAGGAGAGATTGAGGGAGAAGAAAGAGTTGGAGAAGGTGAGATTTAGGACAAGAACGAGTGAAAGAAGAGAATAAGTGAGTAATGGAAAGTGGAAGAAAAGAGATATATAGAGAAGAAGAAAGCAAAAGAGAGAGAGAGAGAGAGAGAGAGAGAGAGAGAGAGGACATTTTTATGGGAATACTTAAGCTATATTCATAACAGGGCGTTTTCACACAGTTTGGAAAATACAAAAATTTACATAGAGTCCTGTAGTCTTGAGATTTTCAAAGATGCATATGAAATGCATCGAAGATTTATCGGTACAAAGAATACACAGCATAAAACCAAATAAATGTTAGATATATCAATGTGATCTTATATATGCTAATATTCGAAACATACGAGAGGTTTCCTCATGGTTATGCAGGCCTACAATCGTGAATGCATGTAGATCACAACTTTTACATAGTTATCACCCTTTTACTTTAGCGTAGGTCAAAACTCAAAAGCGTAAAAGAAAAAAAAATAACAAAATGATACGAGGTGATCTCATTATGCAAACTGTATAGAAAGAACACAGTTTCCCCGGTGATGCTGGTCGTGTGTAACGATAGTGTTCGCAACATTACGTTGGGAATCCTGCCTGATTTGACGTACCAAAATAAACTTTTTCAGAGAACTTTTGCAGGGAAGGTATTTTTCACTGTTATAACTTATATACTTTGTCAGGTTATGATCAGAGTTAACTACGTACAGCTAAAAGCGACAGTAGTGTTTCTTTTGTTGATATTGTAGGTTTATGTGACGGGAAGGAGAGGTGCTCCCTGTAAATATATATATATACATATATATATATATATATATATATATATATATATATATATATAAGCCATAAATTTACCTATTTTTCGTCCATGCTCTATTATTTTACACTTTTTTCCATCCTATCGCAATAAAACTACGAGTTCATTTTTCCACGCCATATATCTGCCTATTATGGAGCGATGTAGTAAGGATAAACCAAATATATTTTATTTTTCAACCTGAATCAATTTCAGTGAGTAGGCTGGTGGAGGGTATTGGATAAAACTGAATATATTCTAATAGAGAACCATTCAATTTTATGTTTTCTATTTGCATTTTTCATCCCACGCTTGTAGGCTTCTGTTAATTGCGCTTCTCTAATTAAGTTTTTGATATGTGAATGAACTGAGTGCGAGGTTTATGCGGGTAGTTTCAAATGTTCTTCTCTGTGTACTGGTTTATATGTATGTAAGTGCTTGCGCGCGCGTGTGTGTGTGTGTGTGTGCTTGCGCTTTCGTGATGGAAAGAGCGAGTGTGTGTGTGTGTGTGTGTGTGTGTGTGTGTGTTTCATTGAGTCCGTCATCACACATAAATCCAACAGGAAAAAAGAAATAAGTACGTTTTCATAAAACGTTTGCAATATCTCACCAACAACGTGTTATCTGTCCTTCCCATATACGACAGCGATAGAAATGTTGAAATAATCTATGTATTTTACAATTTCTAAGAGAGTGTATGCCCTAAAACATCTATGCATATGGAACACTAGCCCCCTCACATATAAATCTGATAGGAAAATGAGATAGGGTCTCATAATATATCAACATTATTCCTACCAACAACCCGTCTTTACCTCAACCAAGATTAGGAGATTAGATAATCTCGTTATAGCCCATCAGGTCTCTCGTTATCTGTCCTTCCCATGTACTCCCACGTCCCTTACCTCTGTAGCTAGACAGTCGTAGACAAGGGACACAGAGACCATTCTTTCTCTGTAACGCTGTTGCGTCACGTGTCCTCGATAGTAGCGCTGTCACGGCGTCACGCACAAATCATATAACGCCCGTGAACGTAACCAACTGGACAGGCTGTAGGCAAGGGGGAGGAAGAAGTAACAAAGACGCACGCGTGACACCCATCCATTTGCCAAGGCAGTGAGGAAGGAAGTACAGTACAATCAATCACCAGTGGCCAGACGACTGCTACATACATACATACATCAAATCACACGAACAACCTCATCGTGCGAACTGGACACACACACACACACACATCGATCCATCATATGACAGCTCCGCTACCGCCAGCTCAAGAACCGTCTCTCGCCACTCCCTTGATGGCAGAAGAAATGAAAAATGTATTGTTGTTATCGCGAACTGCTTGAGTGTGTGTGTGTGTGTGTGTGAGGGAGAGAGAGAGAAAGGAAAAAGAAGAGAGTCAGGTCTCACGAAAAGGCTATCGAATAACAGTACTGAACGAGAAGCGGTGGGTTGTACAACAACAGCGTCGAAGATAATTGAAAAGATCCCCCAGGGTTATGGAAAGGTTCGTTCAAGAGAGAGAGAGAAAGAGAGAGAGAGAGAATGAGAGAGAGACAGACAGACAGACAGACGCACGTGCCATAATTCTGCCTCGGTTGACAGAGAGTATATTAGATTAGCGAGATCGTTGAAAACCGCGGGAGATAGTAATGGAAGAAAGGTCATACAAACTACCTTTAAGAGAACTGATAAGAGAGGGAGAGAGAGAGAGATAGAGAGGAGGTAAAAATCCTTCTCCCAGCGAAAGAAAACGAGAATCTCAGGAAATCTCTTGGACTGAGCTGAGATTCTGGGGGACGGATTATTTCCACTCCTCCCTCATTCGATCTCCTCCTTCGGACGGACGCAACTACTCCTCCTCCACCTTATGCCTTGTAATGTGTGTGTGTGTGTGTGTGTGGAGTATATCCTGAAGGGAAATTTATTTCTACGGTGAGAGGAGCAAAAGGAGGCCGAAATAATTTCCCTAGAAATAATCCCAAGCCCGAGCACACCAGGCTCCCCTTGGGGAAATCACACGCCACTCATAACGCTCGTAAAATCCCTATTGCCGGGTTATTTGCTCTGCTTGTGTTAGCGTCTCGCGCGCGCGCGCAGGCACGTAATCTTTGCCGAAATTTCTGTGCTGTGACACATATACTCTCTCTCTCTCTCTCTCTCTCTCTCTCTCTCTCTCTCTCTAGTCCTGCCTCATAGCAATATGTAATATTTATAAACTGGCAGTACCTCTCATTCTCTCATTATGTCTATCTCTCTCTTTCTGTCCATCTACTCATCTATCCATCTTTCTATCCATCTATTTATCTATCCATCTATTTATCCATCTGTCTGTCTATCTACCTCATATTCAACCTACATACTGCCTTCATTTCCTCTTCATACCTCTCTCTCTCTCTCTCTCTTGTACTTATTAAATTCTCTCCTTATTCTATTTCCCTCCAATCCTTTCATCGACCCACCTCTACGCACACCACTATCCTTCTCCACCTCTCTCACCAGATCCTACCCTCCAATCCTCTTCTTCCCATCCTCATGCCACCCTCACGTCCCTGGCGAAGGGGACTGAGCCAATACGAAAAAAAAGATAAAAAAAATTCGGACGTCGAGAGTCCGTAGATAGCACAACTCCTTCAGAGGATCCGGAGGAAGGACACTCTCTTTGGGATGCGACAGTTTGGAGGGCTCCTGGGAATGCAGTGAGGGAGGGAAGGCCAGGGAGGGGGTTAAAAAAAGAAAGGGAGAAGGATTAAGATAAGGGTGGTTGCTTCTGAGGCTTCGCCCAGGTGACCGAATGTCCAGATGAGGTCAGCGCATCTACTCTATAAAGAAGTTCCAGTTCCTGGAACTTGGAGTTTAGATGTTGATTAGGTTAAAGGGTAATTGTAGACTGGAAGTCTCCCATGAAAAAATCAAGTACGCAAATTACCTATGAATATGCGTTTTGAACATTGGCTCACTATTGCCCATGACCTTCGTTCAATGTGTGGGTAAAACGTTATTTATCACATCAAATAAAGTGCCATTAATCAATATAGCTTTATAACGATCCTACAATATAATTTTCGTTCAAATAGGAGAATGGAGAAGGGATACAAGGGCATACCAGGCCATCAACATCACAACGCTATAAGTATGCCAGTGTGGTTATATCTATCTTGGAATCCGAAGAGCCATGTCCCAGATATATTCAGGGTGTGTATTCAGGATTCGTTCCCTGATACCTTATAGGTTCTATTCACCCCCTAGACCCACGGATAAACAACGTGCGTGTGTGTGTGTGTACCAGAAAAATATTGAGACAAGAGGGCCATCGATGGCTCTAGGGCTGTCGTGTAGATATGCTGCAGTGGCTCTGATGACAGAGAAAAGAAGAGTGTGTGATACTATAAAGGAAACACCACTGTAGAATACTAAGATGAAATACAATGCAATCCAACAACTGTGTATGCGTAAATAGAAATCTTTCAATTAAACGAAGACCCGTAAATCCTACGTGAATCGTCATGTGACAAAAACGAAATAAAATCAGATCAAGAAACAGATCTAAGGAGAAATCAAAATTTGGGTTTCACGATCAATTAGATAACATCTGCTTTGGTTAATTCGTTCCTTAGGGTCACTCGAGTGATTTCTGATTCATCTAATCTTTTCTCTCGCTTACGCAAAGAACAGTGAAATATATATATATGGATATAGGAACACAACGAAGTAATCCAAAACATCCCTATTCCTCCAGAGCGCGATAGATGTAGGGAGAAAGTCAATAATAACACAGTTGAAAAGCAGGCAACATGAATTGGAATAACTTGGAATGGCACCGAATGTCGCTAAAAGCACTATTATCTCACAAATATAAATGGGATACGTGTGAGAGAGAGAGAGAGAGAGAGAGAGAGAGAGAGAGAGAGAAAGAGAGAGAGAGAGAGAGAGAGATATTAGGGTTGTCAGATATAATGGGACCTGAAATAAGAGTGGGATCATGGCTAAGAACTTAACGGAAACGGTCGGCCGGTGTCACACAAATGAAAAAGCTTTTACCCAGCGCGGCTTTCCGGATGAGTGATATTATCTGTTAAGTGAGGACGTGGCTGGCCGGCTGGGAGGCGCGTGCCTCCATCTAGCTGGATGAAGGTTTTTTTTTTTAACGTGTGTGTGTGACTGTGTGAGAGTATGTGAGAGAGAGAGAGAGAGAGAGAGAGTGTGTGTGTGTGTGTATGTGTGCGTATGTATGTGTGTGTGTGTGTGTGTGTGTGTGTGTGTGTGTGTGTGTGTGTTACCTAATCGCCGTTTCCTGCGTTAGCGAGGTAGCGCCCATTATTGGCTCGTCACCGCTACTCAGCACAAGTTATAACTCGAGGGTTTGAACGCCTGCTTGGCAGACCCTGTGAACGCCCAAAATGACTGGAGAACCAGAGCGTAACCCGGTTAGTTATAAGCATTACGTCAGTGTTGATATTTCAGAATGGCAAAGCTACAAAGTCCTTTATCGTTCCTTGGTTTGATCCTGCATAATCTCGTTGCGATGGACGTAACTTTATGATGATACTGGTATCAATACTGTTGCAGTATCGTTTGGCCTTCGTTAGTAAGTTTTGTCTAGGCAAAACTAGCCCACACTGGGTCTTTCAATGGGAAACTAGGATATTTGTGCTTTGTGAAGATCTGTTGAGATCATATGTTGTCTTTTCTCTCTACATTCCGCCCCACATCTGCCCTGCATCTCATTCCTTGCCCCGTTCATCGTTCTCGTGTCCTCCTCTCATATCCTCCCCATTCTGCTTCGCTTCGCCCCGTTCGGATACTCCCCCCTCAGCCTATCTCCCATTCAATCCACAGACGGTTACCACCCCTTTCTCTCTCCCCCACAAGGGGGCACTTTGTTGCCCACCTCATTCGTGCAAACATCGTATATCTAATTACCAGAACTAACCATCTGCTGCCTATCTGTTAGCCAAGCCTTATGGTTCCTTTACATTATATGGTGTCGCGTCTTAAGTACGTAATACGTCAGGTAGCTTAACGTATGGCGTCGCAACACAAGTACGTAATATGTTAGGTGAATTAATGACATTACAACAAACTAGGACCAACCTAAACTGGTGATCCATTAAGTTGTCTAGTTTGCCTAATTATCATGTCATGATGGATCATTAAGTTGTCTGGTTTGCCTTACTATCATCATGTCATGATGGATCATGATGTCGTCTTTTTGTCTTACTGTCATGTCATGAGAGGGTCATGAAATTGCTTTGCGTCTTCATCAACATGTCATGAAGTGTCATGACATTACGTGGTTTCCTCAACACCATGTGATTAATGTATGGCTGAAACATGATTCCTAATCATATCATCACATGGAAAAGGAACAGCCCCTTAGCTTAAGAATGATTGTGGTAAGGTATATGTACGAGAGGAAGGGGGCAATACTGGTTTCATAATTCCTTCAGACACCATGAGCGTGTCTAACTTAAATTTAAAGATCGAGATTTCTTGAGAAGTCTAATCCTAAAATTTCCATTTCGTTGCCTGAAATCTAAGTTTTTCTTAGTAATATTGAAGTGGCAAAAACAGCGTTTGGATAAAATAGCTGCTACGCGACGCGCCAAAAAAGACAGCGAGCTCGAAATATCTCAACATATCCCCAGATTTCGGAGGCTTAGATCCAATAGATTTCATTCGCTTGCACAGGCTTAAACTAGAGCAAATCTCATTTCCTCACGCATCCGCCTTACTCACTCGAGGAAATCGAGTCTTTCTCTTTTGCACACACGACGTAAATTCGTAACGAAGATACACCAAAGGGATTTTCGAGTCAAATCGCGGTAAAGGTTTAGCTGTTCCTCGTTAATCTTGGGAGGAGACGAGCGATGCAGTCGAGACACCTTGCTTTCTCCCCCTCTCTCTCTCTCTCTCTCTCTCTCTCTCTTTCAATCTCTCTTTTCTGCTGATGACCGGCCTTGAAACACAGCTCCGTCAACACGAAATGTGATCTCGCAGTTGCACAAGTTTCGTTTCGCCGAAGAGATCCATCCATCCATCCGCCTTTGCTATTGCTGTGTTGACACACCGCCTGACGAAAAAAAAAGAAACATGTATTGTTCGGACCTAGAATCAAATGAATGTTTTGAAGGCGAGCGAGAGCGAACGTCGCAACTGTCCCTTGGAACTTTCCCTAAACAATGTCTTTTGTAGCGGCAGCAACAGCAAGTGAAGAGAGAGAGAGAGAGAGAGAGAGAGAGATTTTCTCTGCATCCCTGACAGAGGCTTCCGGCAGTTACCATTGGTATTTTATCTGGGGGGGGAGCTCTCTCCCGGCTCTTAGGGAGAGAGGAAGACTGTGAGAGAGAGAGAGAGAGAGAGAGAGAGAGAGAGAGAGAGATAGGTGCAAGTGTCTCGGGAACGCGAAACAATGTAAATCTGTCGCAAAAATCTCTTAAACACTCTGATGGTCACAGACAAGTTAGTTATACAAATACGACGTCACAGCGCCACGCGTCGTGTTAACAACACGGTTCAACAGTTTATCTTGACAACAACGGATGCTGAAGGAATGGGATGGAGGAGGAGGAGGTGGTTTACATTTTTATGCTAGCATTGGATCAACGTCGAAGTCCCCCACTCCCCACCCCCCCCCTCTCTCTCTCTCTCTCTCTCTCTCTCTCTCTGACGTCTTTCTTCACAAGTAACCAACCCACTTGTGGTACTCTACATTTGAGAGTGTCAAGATACCTCAATACCATTTTTTTTTTTCTTTGGTCTCCTCTTAAACTTCTGAATCGATTGCTGTCCTGTTTTGCTATTCGAAGAGTTTTGGTTTCGTTACCGTATTCCTTCAGTAGCTGATACAGTTACTGATGTTTCCCTCGTAGCTGAGCGATGAGGGAGTGAGTATTACCAGGAAACCAGGAGAGAGATCCAAGGAGCGGATGGATAGTTAAGCCCATACGTGATTCCGTAGATGAAATGCACTTTTGAGAACCAGCCAGAACGATGCTGCAGACATAGGCAGCTGAAGCTCCCAGTATCTGGCTGTGAATATTGCTAGAGGAAAGGGACTTAGTATGTCGCTGTAGGTAATTTTGTAAGAACTTAAGAATGATGAAGTCTGCAAAAGGCCAGTAAATGACCTATGCGTGGCAGCCCCAGACCCTATCCCTAGAAACTCGGTTCCACCTATCCTCCTCATCAATAGATTTATGTAGTCTATACTTAAAGCTTCCCAGGGAGGCCGCTTCTACCACATGACTACTAAGTCTATTCCACTCATCTACAACGGCATGTAGCTGAATGAACAATTCCAATGCAGAAAACACGCAACGCGAAATTGCATAAAGTGGCGGATGATATGCTAATCATATGACTGTAAATACTCGCAAGTGCAGGACCTAAAGAGATGTAGTAAATAATCGCAAAGATAGGGACACAAATAATGCAGTAACCACTGGTATAGATGAAGGACTTCGAATGATACTGTCAACATCGGTAGGAGTAAAGGATTTGCCGAAGGGACACAACAGTTGTTATGTGTAAAATGGAGTCGAAGATGCTCCCGCTTGTAGAGAATGAAGCATTTTCATTCACATTTTCTTCTTTCTTTACATCATTTATAGACGCAGGTCATTCCTCGACTCTCACTTCAGTCTCCTGGTTCAGTTGACTAAACATATGGTTGCGGTATTTACCTCTTTTCTTAATCCTATTGATAAAAGATATTGTTTAGTGTCGAGTTTCTTTCTAACAGTAGATCAGATCGGTGAATTAGTAGGAAAAGGAGACTTAAATAGACATAAAATATCTTGTGAAAAAAAGGAAAACTCCCTCTAGCCCGTTCAAGGGAAAAGTTTGTGCCATTTCCAAATTCAAGGCAAAATGATCTTGCAAATTTGCTTATGGCCATATTCAATATACGTTCATCTGTAGAGAAGAAATGTCGTGTGACGTTATATTACCATCATGACGAGGATGTGTATCATCAGGGATACTAAGAATTAACTCTCTTATCAGTCTGTGAAATATGAAGTGACAGAGGCATTTATCATTTTTTTGACTTTTACCCAAAAGCCAACGATATTGTCTCACCACAAAATAGAATGCTATTTACCCAAAGAAAAAGGCCTTTGGATATATTTCGCTTTTTTAAAGAGAAACTCCTTTTGTACGGCCGACTCGTTCTGAGCTCTTCCTTGTCTTTGTTGACAGATCTAATTATGACAAAACACAATGGGTACTCTTGGCGTGAGTCTGGCCCTCCAGAGAACTGGACTAAAACATTATTAAGGATCACACAGCCTTAGAGTTACGTGTCTGTATTCCTAAATGTTTTTTTTTTCTGACATTTGGATGTAATCCTTTGAAGTCTTAGTTATAGAATTTACATTTATATTTTGCAGAAATTTGAGCCAATTACGACTCGAAGTGCTCATAAAATATTCAGCTCTAGAGATATTTATAGATAGAATATGATTAGAATCAAGGTTGTTACATTTTCTTCAATGATACGTGAGTTGTCATATGGTTTATTTTTGCCATTATACTTTTTCTAAATTAGAAAAACATATTCGAGAACGAAAAGTTGAGATGTGTGCCAAATGTTTGAAATATATACATATTTTTTCATACATATTTGCCATTTCCCGCGTTAGCGAGGTAGCGTTCAAGAGCAGACGACAGAGCTTTAGAGGGAAAGTCCTCACTTGGCCCCCTTCTCTGTTCCTTCTTTTGAAAAAGTAAAGATCTAGAGGGGAGGATTTCCAGCCTCCCGCTCCCTCCCCTTTTAGTCGACTTCTACGATACGCAGGGAATACATGGGAGGTATTCTTTCTCCCCAGTCCCCCTTCGAAAAGCGTTTTCTTAATAATCTCCCCAACTGCCCAGTGACCCTAGAGAAGGACTTTCTGATGATCTCCCCAGCTCTTGCCCCAGACACCTAGATGCAGGTTCTTTCCTTATGGTTTCCCTCTGAGTCTGGTTAGTAATTTGGAGGCTGTCATGATAGTCTCCCCAACTGCACACGGATACCGTCCCGGAAGACCTCTCGATAGTCTCCCCAGGAACTAAGTGACTTCATGATAGTCTCCCCAGTAGTCCAGTGACCTGCTGAATGTCTTTGCGATAGCGTCCCCGGGCGTTACCGGACTCCGAGTGCTTGTGGTCACGCCACGAACGGAAAAGGCCCCTTCAGCGAGGTGGCTCGTACTCCTTCGTCGAAGTGCATTCTCGTCTAAAAGAACTCCCGACTCCGAAGGAATCCGTCCTCTCCGGGCTGCATATCTCAGCGCAGCCTCGGGGACGCGAGAAGCAGAACCCCCCCCCCTTCCCTGTAGTAAAAAAGGGGGGAGGGGAGGGGAGGGGGGGGGGGAATGGTAGGTCCTTGGCACTGTATTATGATGACGATGATGATTTGCTTCCCACCCCATCGGCCCGGAGACCTTCCCGGAGGAGCTCATGATATCCTTAACCTACTCCTCCCACTCCCCCCACCCGCAGCAAGAGGAGGAGTCTAACGATATCCTGCAGGAGAACTTCTTGACGGACTCGCCAGCAGTCCTCAGGCCCCTGGGAAGGTACACCTCATGAATTTAGACGAGCTGCTGTGTGTGTGTGTGTGTGTGTGTGTCCCCTCGACTCTCCACGGCAGTCGAGCTCTTATTACTATTGCCAGGACAATAACGGCGTAATTTTAATTCCCAGTCTCAGGTGGAGCGAGACGACTTATTGTAGGACGGTTGACATATTGACAATTACTGCTCCTCTGACGTTTGAAGCGAGGAAAGAATAACACTAACCTTATAAATTAGACTTTCGGCTTGATGACACAGAGATGGAAACTGCAATATGCCCTCCTCCTTATATTAAAGTGGATGTTAGAGTCTTTCTTGCATCGTCTTGCAACTGTCACAGTCATGTACAGTCATAGTGACTCAGCAGTGCAGTGAGTGTGGTATATGTTCATTATGCTCTGCCTTTCCTTCGTTTATCCACTTCTTCATTATGCTCTGCCTTTCCTTCGTTTATCCACTTCGACAATACTGATTTTCTATTTTGTTATCGACAGAGTCCATCTTATGGCTCTCTTTCATCCGTCTTCTTCAAAATAATCTAAAATAATCTGCCCATTTCACTAGCATTTTCATTTCTAGGTGGCCAAGTTATACTATTATAGTTACTTTATCTGTTGGATGGTGTCTTCATCCACTAAATTTGATGACAGAACGAAATGGGCAACCAAACTATTTCCATTTTCCTATTTTGACCCGAATCCAGTCATGCCTTTCAGTATCTGTTTACTGTTGATGTACAGCAGATCAAACTATTTCCACTGTTTGACCCAACTTCTTCTGTTATTTCTACTTCCGGTGAGCAAGAGACACACTGCTATAGCAACAGAGGAAGAGACACAGCAGAAAGAGAAGCAGAAGCAGCAATAGCAGCAGCAGCAGCAATAGAAACAGAAATACCCAAAACAGGAATTTCACTCGTCTGTGCAAACTTAACAATTCCTTCCCACATCGAGGAGTCTGAAAATCACGATTTACAGCAGATAATTTCTTCCTCGTGATACACGATGTTTGGATAAACACAATGCACAGGGAAGAGATGTCATCTGAAATGGTATGAGATTGTGAATCGTAAGTCTCAAGATTTGGTGTCGCCTGGAATGCAAAAAGGCGTACAGAAATAAACCTGTTTTCGACACAGGTTTGATTACATTTGCCTACCGAGTAATCCTTGAATCTTAGAAAAGAATAACCAACTGGGGAAACGTAATTCACCTTTAATATGAAAATCTGAATGACGCACCGAATCTCGATGGAACATATTGCATACCACACCTCACTGAAGCAAACAGAAAAGCCATTGAAATGAATTTACATCGCTCCAACACGCCATTACAGTACACACAACTCAGTGTAATGGACTCCCTCCCTAGTTGGGGCAGGGAGGCGCCATCCTTTCCCCAGGCTCTGTTACAATAACTCCCAGCCAGTAGGAGAGATAATATCGAAGTCCATATGTTTAACACAGTAGTTCATTCACTCCTGTTATTTGTACGGAGTACTGTGTGGAGGAGTAAGAGGCTTATTCACTCTCTAGTCCATTACTGGTGCCGTCAAACGATAGATATTTCCCTCCAGGCTCCTCCATCTCCTTAGAGAGAGGTCTATTGGGCTTTGCCTGACTCGTAGTGCCAGTTGCTGATTGTATAAAGCAGCGAGAGGCTTTGAACACTTATCCTGACCTCCAAGGTTCAGCCGTTCTCTTAAAGCTACGCACCTCCAATTGTATCTATTGCTCCTCCTCCTCTCTCTTCCAAAACATCTCATACGCTAGCGTAGATTTTCCCAGCTCTTGTCTGAAGACGACTTGGGTGAGTATTGTCGTCTGGAAACTCCCGGCTTGTTGTTGTTTGCAAATGGACGGATTCGTATGTGTAGAACATTCATTCAGAGGGTCTTAGCTCCAGCCCCTGTGATAGAGGAACAACTAGAAAAAAAGAAAAAAACACTCCCTACATTATGAGACCCTGGATCGCAACGACTAAGGCTCTGGGATAATGGACAACTGTTCTGTGGACAAATTGTTCGCCTCGTTTCTTGGGGAGTGACTTAGCCCCAGTGTAACTCCTACATCCATCTCCATCTCTTGCCCAGACACCCCCCCCTCTCCCTCCACCTCTGCCACGGCTCACACGTCTCCATCTACAAAAGGGGTTGAGTATAAGGAACCCTGAATTCATTCTACATACCTTGGTATTCAGATTTACATTACTTCTTTCGAGTTATCAACTTCACTGCATCCGGCACGCTCTACCATAGCGAAATTAGTGTTTAGAGTAGTTCAGTCAACATAAATGTTTGTACAGTTGAAGGAAGGAATTGGGTTACCGTAAAAAAAGAAAAGATAGTGGATGTAAGCAATAATAACTGTCAAGGATGAAGGATGGGAAGGAATAACTGAGAGAAAGACGGTGGGAAAAGACGATAGTAAATGTCAAAGACGAAGGATGAAAAGGAGTACGTATAAAGAAAGACAGTAGATAGAAACAATAATAACTGTGAGAAAACGAAGGAAGAAAAAGGAGCACCTTTAAGAAATACAGTTGATGAAGACAGTCATAACTGGCGAATATGGAGGAAGAAAAGGATTAATTAAAACAAATACAAAGGATAAAGAGAATACTAACTTTCGAAGATGACGGAGGAAGAGATGGAGCCACCGAAAAGAAAAAAAGACAATGTATGAAGAAGATAATAATTGCCAAAGATTTACAGAGCCCTGCAACAGCGCTCGCTAGGGACAGGAGACGAGAAAAAGTAAGAAAATAAGGACAAAATCCTCGCTGCCAACTAATGCCGTTCCCTACACCAGCCACTCGGTGAAATTACCGAGCAATATGATCATAATCTCAGGAACGCGAGCCGTGTCGTGCCGGCCGGACCCGAGCCGGCCATAATAACGCGAGGGGCGCCTCCTGAGGGGGGCGGCGGGGCGCTCCTGCTGCTGCTGCTGCTGCTGCTGCTGCCTTTCCTCCCCCTCCTCCTCCTCCTCCTCCTCTTCCTCCGTGCTAGCGCTGCATTCGTCCATGCAGACGCTGGGAGATGCATTGTCGCTTCCTCGGAGGAGGAAGTTCCGTGTGGTCTGGTGACACAGGGGAGGGGAGGAGAAGCGTCCCCTAGGAGCTGGGTGGGTTCCTCTCCCTCGTCTCACCTAGGAGAGCAGAGGTGGGGGGTGGGGTACAGAGGGAGGGAGGGAGGGAGGGAGGGAGAGAGAGAGAGAGAGAGAGAGAAAGAGAGAGGGAGAGCGAGAGAGAGAGAGATGTGTGTGTGAGAGGAGGACTACATACAGCGTGATTTGTGGAGAGCGGTGTGAGGGAGGGAGGGAGGAAAGATTGTTGTTTGTTGAGAGTGAAAGCTTGAGAAAAATTGGTATTGGTTGACAGGGCAAGATTGGGGATGAAGTGTGAGGGAGTTGACATGAATTGACGGGCTGAGGAGTGAGGATGATGAGAGATAAAGCGAAGGTCAGGTCAGGTAGAAGCTTCGACGAGGCGTGAGGGTGGAATGAGAGGGACAAACTTCCCTCCACCTCTGCCGTGGTACCACCAACCTCCTTATATACTGTGCGCCAAACCTCCATCCAACAACCCCTCCTTGCGCCACAGAGCAAAAGGCATGCCAACGGACTCCCACGACGATCCTCCTGAGTCCAGAAACCCTTAAGCAGGTTTCTCCTGCCAACGCGCTGGAGATCAATACCTTCGTGTGAGGTTTCTTTCCAACCCTGTAGAGCTTGCAAGCAACCCTGCTTTCGTGCTAAACTCTCATAAAACAAAAGCAGTCGAGTTAGTCACATCTTCCTGAGAATCCTTCGCAATGAGAAGTAGCAATACGGGTTTCGCCACTGATCTTTTTGAAGGCACAATCACTCTAGCAGATTTACCTGCTGACCCTCTCAAATCAGAAGCAGTTGAGCAGGCCTTCCTGCAGTCACCTTCGAAATCACAAGCAAGCAAGCAAGCAGGTCATCCTCATAACCCTTTAAAATCAGAAGCATTCGAGTAGATTTTTTTTTTTTTTTCCTGTTTGACTCGCTGAAATCGGAAGCAGCTAAGCAGTTATTCCTGCTAAGCCCCTGAGATCAGGCGTAGCCGAGCAGCGCCACCACCTCCTGCTCGTCCTGCTGACCCTCAGCGCAGAAATATGTTCTTAGCGGTTTAACCCGCGTAATTTCCGGTGTCTTGGCTTCTGTTTCTTCTTTCTCCCTGCTGGAGTGAACCAGACGAGGCAAGCCGAGCGGAGGAGGACTTGTGAAAGGCGGTGTCTGGCGAGGGATGTTACAGAGTAGCAACGGTACAGCGGATGGCGTGAGGAACGGTACAGCGGAGGGAATGGTACAGGAGAAGACATGGTACAGGGGGGGGGTTATGGTGCAAAAGAGGGTTTGGTACAGTGGAAGGGTAAGGTACAGTTAAAGGATAGTATCGTAGAAGGCATGGTACAGTGGAGGAAACGGTACACGGGGATTGGTACGGTAGAGGAAAAGGTAAAGGGGATGGAACGCTGCAGGAGAGGGAGTGGTACAGGGGAGGGATGGAGAAGGGGAAGGAATATAGTACTCGGAAGGGAGGAAGGAAGGGAGGAAGGAAGGGAGGGGAAAAATTGGTGCAGGGAAAGGGAAGATGTAGCGGAAGGAAATTTAATGGGAAGTATATGATTTAAGGGAAAGACAGTGTAGGGGAAAGGCTATTGTACGGGAAAGACTAGTGTTTGGGAAAGGCTAGTGTATGGGAAAGGCTTGTTTTTGGGAGAGGTTATTGTATGGAAAAGCAGATAAAAAACGGTTGAAAACAAAATCAATGTAATATATCACATACGCAAGACTAGAAAATATTCAGTGTAATGTAAAACGTCAATACGGTCATGTTTTGCGTCTGTGTCAAGTGAGGCATAAAACATAACGGAATATAGAACGCTCTTTAAGTATTACTGTGTGAGTATGAAATCCCTCGCAACTAAATGCAGTACGAAATCTGAACTGTGATTAAAAGACCATTTCCTGGCAATGCCTGATTGATGAGTGGCAGTTCGCGTTACAAACTCGCGTTACAAACAGGAAGCGAAGACATCCCCTCACATCCTGCTGGCAATGAGATGTGTGTGTGACGTAAAAGGAAGTCGCAGAGATCTGCTCCACCGCTTCTTTGCAAAAAGAAAAAAAAAGAAAATACCAGCGGCTGCAGAACATTAGCGTAAATCCCACAGAAGTGTTACTGAACTCTTGCTTGCAAGTGGTAACGCCGCTAGAGGGGTGGGAAGCCTCCTTCTACGAGGCTGTAACATCGTCAGGGGACGGAATGGATGTAACAAGGTAAGAATACATTTAGCCATTTTTTTACTTAAAAGTTTCATGCTTTTTCTTTTTAGTGAGGGATACGGATATACGTTAAAGAGGATGTAGAAATAGGTGAAAGTGCTCAAGTGCCTGAGTGACTCACTCACTGCCGGCAAGAGAGACGAGCACCTCATCACGTGAAGCGGAAGTATGATAAGCAAGATGTCACAGATAAAAGAGGGACGAACGAAAGAAGGACAAAGGAGGAGAATGAAAAGTCAGTAGAGGTTAGAGAAACAAGAAGAAGAAGAAGAAGAAGAAGAAGAAGAAGAAGAAGTAAGAAGAAGAAGAAGTAAGAAGAAGAAGAAGAAGAAGAAGAAGTTAGAAGAAGAAGTAAGAAGAAGAAGAAGAAGAAGAAGAAGAAGAAGAAGAAGTAAGAAGAAGAAGAAGAAGTAAGAAGAAGAAGAAGAAGAAGAAGAAGAAGAAGAAGAAGAAGGAGAAGTAAGAGGAAGAAGAAGTAGGACATGCGACCCCCTAGCACGTCTTGGAAGTCTCATACAGTGAGAAGCCACGTTATCTCATGGATAGTGATGAAACTTTATTGTGTTGACGGAGGGACGCGCTTTGAGAGCAGGTGCAGAAATTCTGTGGCAGAGGTCAGTCGAAAGAGCATTGGGGTCATGCGATAGACGACCATGAGGTTGGTTCTGATGGCGATGCTTTGCCCTTATCTGAGGTACCCCTCCCCCCCGCCCCTCGATAAACTCTTTTGGAAAAAGTCGCTAACGTGTTGATTGTACCAATCACGGCCAGGTATCTCGTCTTGGCCCGACGAAGGTCAGAGTAAGGGATGCTTCATATGAACCCGACGAGTCCCCTTGTTCGAGAACCGCAGCGTTGCCATATTTCCATTGCCGTCGATTGTCTGGGACGTCGTCCGTTGTCGGCTTTACAGCGTACTGTGAAATCATAGCTTACGTTTCACCTTCCTTTCCTCTCTCTCTCTCTCTCTCTCTCTCCCTCTCGTCGTCCTGCAACTCCCTGCCTTCATTTCCTCACTCCACTCAGTCACCAAAGCTTCCAGCTTCCTCTCTCTCTCTCTCTAAGTAGTGTTAAGGCCAGGCCACCTCGCTTGGACCTTTGGGTCTGTGTGGTCTGCTTACCTACGTAACTCTATATGCAGTTCTTTCTCCTACTGTGGATATTACGGCCAGGACTAATGTAATTCTGTGAGAGAGATTAAAAGTACTTTCTCTACATAGTGCTACGAAGATAGAATATAACACATGCTCTTTCTAAGGGACGATACGTACACACTTTGCCCCAGTACTGCTAATATGATTCATAATTAATGAAGAGACACTTGGCTCTCTCAGCGTGAGGCGTGTGATATAAGATCGCCCTTAAAGGTCAAGTTCTGAATTAGGGAAGTAATGAATGGAATGAGGATCGTGTACCTAGAATTCAAGTGTTATAGTTTAAGCACAAACAGGCAATGTTTAATATTCTGTCCCAGTACAGTGCAAATGGAAAACCTGAATCAGATAAAGAAAGAAATGGTTTCGAGTTTTTTTTTCCTTCATTCATTTTTTTCCTGTAGAGAGCGTACAGTCCCCCTACATTTCAAGGTGATTGGGCCAGAAAAAGAGAGTACCCAGCTGGATTTGCTGAAGAGGCAAAAGGGAAAAAAAAAATGCTGTAAAAAACAGTATGTTTCCCTCCCTTTCCCCATAAGGGTGACGCAGTAAATGCAAATACCTTCTCGTGTCTGAAGCCTCCGCTATGAGTACCCGTCTAGTTTATATTCATGGCATGTTTTCGCTGCCTTAGATAGAATTTGGAAAGAGTTGCGTGCAGAACGAGGTAAGAGTCCCATAAATTGGCTATTAGACGGGCTCCTAAGATGATGACCTCCACTTTTGACCTTATAGGGTCACAAGGGGTCATAATGCGTCCGATATCAGAATACTCAGCAGAACTTGTTGGGCAGATTCCCGTTTGGATCATGAGGAAAGTTATTTGACGCCAGATGAGAAACAAACAGCAGCGTTTGGATGCTTACTAAGAGTGTTGAGGAAGGTAAATATATATATATATAGCGTTAAAGAGATGGCCATGACTAGGGCCTCAATTGCCCGTGCCGTCTCAGCTGACGTGAGGAAAAAAGAAAAAAGAAATATGAATCTTTAAGAATTCTCTTTCTATGGCAACAGATGCCTGGAAAAGTTGGTACGGTAAGAGTCCGGGCGGTTCATCCAGAGCAAAGGTTTCAGTATTAAAAATCTAAACCCTGAAGCGAAGGTTGAGGGTCTGGAAAGACCTACAAATTCCCAATCTTTCGATGTATTGCCCATGATGTATTTTTTTCAGTTATCTTGCAAGGAGTTGCTCTTAAAAAAAAATGGAAGAATTTCGAAAGAACAGACGAAGAAATATTTGGTAGCAAGGCTTGTGGCTAGACAGAGAGGAAAGGGACTTTAATTAGTCTGATGTAGATTACTCTTGTGTTTCAGTTCTCTTTAACTATTTGTAATTAACAGATACGTCGTTTTACCTTACGAGCTCCAGGTGGTGATTGGCTTAGAGCTGAGTTTAATAATCGTGAAATAAAGAAGAAACACTACTTCAAGGTAGTGATAATTGATTAAGATAAAGGGTAAAATGAGGATGAAAATTATGTTAGGTGAAGACAGCGATGCATGTATGAGACACAGAACAACATAATGAATGTCTGGCAACGATAGAGTTTCAAAGGCCCGAAAGAAAATGCTTGAGTGTAAAGAGGATTAAGTAGATCCAGGAGTGATGGGCCATCTGCTGGAACTAGAAGGAGAACTGGGGGCTGGAGCCGGTGCATGTTAATGGAGAGAGAGAGAGAGAGAGAGAGAGAGAGAGAGAGATGTAGAGACCATGAGTCTGTGTAATTTTCTAATTGGAATCACCGTTTTGTACCATACTGGGAGAGGAGTTTTACACTCGTGGGGACACCCTATCTCTTTAACATCAACTTTGTTCGTTCATATTTCGAGCTACTGGGGACATGGTTCACAGTTTTCGTAATTTTGTGGTGAGATGCTCTACACTGGAGAAGCTATTTATGAATACGTGTTAAATTCTATGTTTGGTGTTCTGTGGTACGTACGCTCCAACGGAACACCCAGACGCAGGAACTCCCTTACAAATGAACTCCCTCATGAAGAACGTGTTGGATCTGCCCAGCGGGGAATCTCGATGATGTAAATAGAGACAGACGTTTCAGGCTTCACAAGGTTGATTGTCCATGTCCCTCAGGATCGCTTCCCTCTCCCGGTAATGAGCTGGGCCGGATAATTTTCCAATGGCTCCAAAATGAGGTCGTGGGCAGCTAGCCAGCCAGGCAGGCAAGCAGACAAGCTAGAAATATTTATACTTAAAAATGATCGGCGCTTTGTCCCCGAAGCCTCACCTCGATCGACCCACGTTCTTGGTGACCCGTTCCCGCCTGTCCCTTAAGTGACAAGGAGAGCGTAAAAACCGTCGCTGCTCCTCAGTTACTCCGTTGGTTTTTTTTTTTTTTAACCTCCAGCGACCTTTGAAGAAGGTCATTAGACCTGGGCTTGCCCCCTCACTCCTAATGAGTGGTGACGATGTCAGACTAATGGACGTGATTGGTTAGTTTAATGTCCATCCCACAGTGGGACGGACGGGGAACAAACAAAAGGGAGGAGTCTGAAGATGAGGAATTATTGTAGGAGGTGAGTCAGCTCACCAATGGTTCATAACTCATCCTCACTCATGATTCAGCTCGAAATCACGACCCTCATCCACTTACTTCGCATGCGGTATTGAGAATTATATACTAAATCTGGAGAGCCCTCTGTACCACAGCTCCGAGCCTGCTACGCGGACGAAAATACTGGAAAATTACTCTTCACAAGAAACAAGACTTCAGTGTCCCTCGCTCTCGAGTGATGGAAAACGTAAAATGTACACGTGATGCTCGGCATCAAAGAGGGTGTGTAAAATGTTGCGTTATACCGAAATTTTAATGGGATGGAATTTAATCCTCTTCCAGAGGAGCTTAGAATACCCTATATACTTAAGCTCGTTAGCCTGAAGGTTGCGGCCCTTGAACACGACAGTTCGACCCTTGAGCACGACGCGAGTAACTACCCTTGACCGCGATGGTTCGACCCTTGAGCACGACTTGACTACCCTTGACCACGACGCTGAGGCTCTTAAGCGCGACGCTCTGACCCTCGAGCACGACACTTAGACCCTTGAGCACGACAGCTCAACCCTTGAACGCGACTGTAAGACCCTTTTAAGACCCGCTGGCCTTTCGCAGCCAAGGGTGTTCCTCTCACACTCAAAGGGGTGATATGATGCTAAGGGCACAGTGGCTGGAACCACCTTTTATAAAGAATCGAAATCTTCGTTGTAAAGTTGTGACGTGTGTGTGTGTGTGTGTGTGTGTGGACTACGAATGAAAGCAACTGGAATCTCTATATACGACAGGTTTAATATGTCGTTGCGTCTGGATGCTAAGATATTTCAAAAGGCCGATGCTCCGAACTTTTTTGGAACCCACTCAATCTGCAGACGAAACCCACTCGTTGTGGATTCAGAAGAAGATTAAAAGGAGGACTTAAGTTCGGATGTAAATTGCCGGAGGAGTTGTGGCCCTCAGTTATGATGGCGGAATATTGATGATCGAAATCGTTCGTTTCGGAGGTTTTTCGAACTGCAGCCAATTCTTCCCCAGTGGAAGATATTGCACACACATGAAATCCAAGAGTGATATTTAGAGTGTCTGGGTCTCCACTCTATATAAGTAAGATATATATATATATATATATATATATATATATATATTCATAGGACTAAATAACCATGTGGTATGGTACCTTACAAGGAACTAATCCAGTTTCCAGGAAAATGTTATGATCAAGATTACGACAGATTCAAAAATTGCAACAGTAGGCAAATAGGATCACGATTCACGCAATTCATGGGTTGCTGGCTCATGACCAGCTTTTGCCATTAAACTTTAAGGCAGCAATGGACAGTTTTGCGAAATTTTTACCCTGATGACCAAAGTGTTGATGGAAATATTCACGTACGCACATTACTCTCCTCGGAATTCCAATTAAACATTACGAATAAAACTAGCTGAACGATGGGCAATTTCTGGTCTAGGAGTTTGGTATGAATAGAGTGGACTTTGGCGACGGCCTGTCCTCGTTTTCACAAGTGATGCTCTTCCGTTTCTTGACCTGTGTCTATATATCTACATATCCTGCTATAGTCTGAGTGTCTATATAGCCTTTTTCTCTTTTTGCTCTCTCTTGGTTCACCCAGCCACTGCTTCGACTCCGCTGTCTTCCAGTTGCTGTTTGTTTCTTAAGACAGACGAAATGTTCTCCTCTTTTGAAAACAAGTTGAGAGAGGGCGCTCTCTCCTCGTTTCTCTATCCTCTTCTGTAGAGAGAGATAGACAGAGAGAAAGAAAGAGAGAGAGAGAGAGAAAGAGAGAAAGAGACTTGGAAGACTCAAAGATAATTACCTAGGATAGAGGATAGCACTATATTACACTGTAACAGATATAAAACCAGCGACAAACCACGACTGCAACAACGTCTTCACATACGGGTTTACTACTGTCGACCGTAAACTCTCCGAAAAATAAAGAGAATAGAATCCACTTCGAAAAGCTTTACTTCAGCATCGCTTCCTCCTCTGATTTCCTCTGTACTTCCTTTCCGAAGCTGCATCGCAATAAGTTCCTCAGAGTTCCCCTCCCACCGTGAAGAACCATTTCCTGCCGACATTCACGTCCTGTCCTCTTGCGTCTCCTTCCTCCTCTTTTAGATGCAGAGATGCATATTGGTTCGTTTTATTCCTGTTCCCCTTCAGTAAATCTCGAAGACGTTCCCACCCATGAAATTTTCGGATATCTGTGAAACGTCCTCTCTCTCTCTCTCTCTCTCTCTCTCTCTCTCTCTCTCTCTCTCTCTCTTTCCTGTACTATTTTTTCCCCTCCTTCACTATATCTTCTTCAATATCTTCACCTAGTACCATCATTATCACCATCCATCACCATCTCAAGCTATCACCATCTTTAACCATCACTATCTTCATCTATCACCATTTTTTTCTTCCATGACACCAGCTTCCATCACTATCCTCTCCCTCACCATCTTGCATCACCGTCCCACCAGTCCCACCATCCCTTCACCATCATCTCCCATCACCATCTGCTCCTAACAACCGTCCACAAAGCTCCTAGAAATGTTTATCGCCTTCCATAACTGCGCAACTTCCCTTGTTAATTCAGAATCGTCGTGGTTTGTGATTCGCTTTGCGCCCAGTTTTTCCTCGTCATAGCATGTGATTCCCTTTGCGTACTTTCTCGTTATGGTCTGTGATTCGCCTCACGTTCCCCACCCCCCATTCGCCGTAGTCTGTGATTCATTTTACGTTCTTCCGCGAAGCGCAGTACAGGATTTTTATCCTCAACTAAAGAGAGATAAAAATCTGTCTCGAAGTCTAGGGCCTGCCGCTCGCATGTGTAAACGAAAGATTCGATCAATATGTTCTAAATCTAGACTGGAAGTAGTGAAGAAAAGAATTCTATCATTTTGATACCTTGTCCCAAAACGCATTAGACGCCTTAAATAAGCCAGCCGACTACGACCATAGAAATCCTTACAGGAAATTGAAATTAGGAATGTATTTCCTTCATTCTCTAAAGCATGAATTAGCATTAAAGCAAATGATATATGTCCCGAGCTAAAGACATTTTCTGGGGATGGGAGAGGTGGGCGGCAGAACGTAGGACAAGGAAGGACAATTGCTCTTTTTCTAGCTGAACAGCCTCGCGTTAATCTATAGCTACATGTAAGAAGGTTTTATGTTGAAATATCAGTTAATGTCTCGTATTCAATTGCCATCCAAAGCCTGCACGGATCTGTTGTGAATAGAGAACCCGCCCATATTCAACGAACCAGCCCTCGAGTACCTCTGTATCTCCTTTCGTGGTGTGTAACTTGATTTATAATAATGAATTCTTAATGTACGTTTCATGCTGGAATCCTGAATTATATACATATCTTTCTTTGTATATAAGACTCGTTGAGATTTGATACATGGGTTAATGCGAAGAGGAAACAATACATCAGACTGAATTTGGGTACGTTGAGGCTAACGATGAAAACAATCAGGGCGATGCTTTCAAAGCGTATCTATCTCCACACTACGCCTTTTCGGAACGTTGCTTTTGAACCTGGGCAAACTATAGCTCCTCGTAATGGTCAATCAGTGAATACTTTCTCTACCTAGACAAAACCACATGTGGTTTAAGCATTCCCAGTTGTATTAAGTCAGTGTCTTCTTCAGCCCTCTGTCAGGCTTTGTTTGTTGCTACTGCCCGAAGTCGTTGCTTTCTGAATGGATCGGAAAGCGTTGCCCTTGCATGTGGTTTAGACATTTCGGGCGAATGTGGTCTAAAAATATCAGTACTTACACCTGTAGTGTTTTTGTTTCCTGTAGACATTTTTTTCCTTTATCTTTCCCCCCTCTCTTTATCTTTCTCTCAGAAACAACAAAATGTTGCTGTAGGACGTGGCTAAAACGTTGCTCCTGCAGCTGATCACACACCTAATCAAAACGTTACTGCTTTAACTTGTCCAGCTGTTGCTGCTTAGGTCAGAACTTTGGTGCTGCACTCGGCTGAAAAATTACCGTACTTTAGCCAACAGCTGAAGCTGGTGCTATTACCGCTGCTGCTGCTGCTGCTGATAATTACGCTGGTGCTATACTTGTGTAAAATGCCGGCACTGGGCTTCGGGTAATTAGTCTAAATGAGATAAAGAACCTTAATTACATTCAGATGAGGCAAAAATGGATTATCAGTCTCTGAGGAGTTTAAACCGCGTCAAATTAACTCTGATAAGATTAACTAAACCAATTAGACTAGGAGAGAGCACGAGTCTGGAGAGGAGGTTTGAAGTCAGAAGACGAAGTAACGTTACCGGGTTAGGAAGATGGATGCGTGAATCCGTAAGGAGAAAGTACCGAAGTTCATCCGCTAAGGTCTTGTAGGATGAAGGATTCTGAGTCTGCTCAACAAAACAATTTGTATCATATCTCTTGCCGTGGGGCGATGTGATTCTCTTAATGATGCGTTTATCACTGTATTTTCTTTATGAGTTCTCTGTTTCATTCTTGGTAATTTAGCATAAAACTCATAAATATGCCGTCTTTGTAGACACACACACACACACACACACACACACACACACACACACACACACACACACACACACACACACACACACACACACACTGGAACAAACGATGCAAATATGAGGCGCTGAACATTGTAAGGAAATTACTCAAAGAACTTGACAACGAGAGATAAACATTTACACAGAAATGGTCTTGAAAATAATCCGTCCGGCTGAAAAATACCTGCGGTACAGATATGTATATATATCACTGGCATTAATGGAAACCTATTCCTATGTAAAGCAAGAGATTCTGCGTGAGTTGTGGTCCAAGACGAGGAACGCTGCTCATGGCCGGAGGTTGAATGGATCTGCCCGGAAGAATTGTGTTTCTCCCTCAGAGAGGAGGAAGAAGAATAATCGCTCCTCAGCCGCTGATATTGTTCGACAAAGGAGGCGGAGTTGGGGTGGTGGGGACTCGCTTTTCTCTCTCCCTCCTGTAACCTTAGCCTGGAATGTTTAATGATGTACGGAGGTTACAGCGAAGGGCAGCCCTGTCCAGAGAATATACCCCAGAGAAAAATATGGCTTTAGGGTTACCTCTGGGGGAGAGAGAGAGAGAGAGAGAGAGAGAGAGGCAAACTAATCTCTCCTGAAAGGGTGAATTCCTACCAGGAGCACAGGTGAGGCGGCAACACCGAAGGATGGTTAGTGAACCGCTATTGTAGGGATTGTTAATTCACTCTTACCCACATTCCTCTCCTAGACCGCCGTCACGCTAACAGCCATACCGCACTCTCAACCAGCCCTCAAACGCACCCTTGTTTTGCTTCAGCCTCCATTCCTTGGCCCTATAACACACTCTTCAACTTCACCGTAATTCGCTACCTTTTACTCACAACTATAACACCTCAACGTCACCCCATAACCATTACTTTAATTCTCCCCCCTGCTCATAACCGTCACTCTTAACTGGCACGCCAGACCGTAACTGCCACTCTGACAGTCACCCACTGAAGTTTCCCCCCCCCCCGCCTCAAACATACCCTGCGTCTCGGAATAAAACGAGAAGGAAAAACAAACATGGGACAATAAAACACCTTAACACAGACACACACATACACACACACACACACACACACACCACACTCACTCTTCCCTTCTTGCACACCACTGATGCTGTATATACTCTCCATCGAAGCCTGAGTTCTCTGCCTTCCCTCGTGAACTATGAACTATATTAAGAAAAAAAGAAAAGAAAAAATAGAGGGGGGGGGGGTAAAGAACATCCAGTCCCCCTTTCCCCCTCCCCCACCAAAAAAAAAGGCACTCTTTGGGTTTTTCCTTATTCATGTGACCTGGGGGGGAGGGGGGAGTGGGAAGGGGGGAACGGGGTGTGGGGAGAGATACGTATATGTGGGGTGGATGGCACTGGAGTCCGGAGTGGTTTCCAGCGACCACACGAGGCCAACTGTGGGAGCGAAGAAATGTAAGCGTTATTACGCAGTTTATGGGAGTCAGGAGACGAGGCGATGGACAGGCCAGACGAACGAATCCTCACTCTCGCTCTCTCTCTCTCTCTCTCTCTCTCTCTCTCTCTCTCTCTCAACGATATGGCCAAAAAAAATAAAAGGCTAGAAAATATAAGACTCTTCCTCATGTACGGTACAGAAGGCAAACCTTACATTTTGTTTTTTTACGTCGAAGGAAAACATATAAAATTCGCAACTGAAAATTTTTGTTTCCGTCTGTAACAAAAGCAAAAAAGAAAAAAAAATAGCAGATACGTTATTCTCTTAACGTACACTTCAGGGGAAGATTTCAAAATTCCCTAACATGGTTTTATTGATGTATTATTAGTTCTTTTCTGAAGATATATATAAAAATACCTAAAAACGTGATACGGATTTGAGGAGAATCTATTGCTTAGAAATAAAACGTAGCCGGCTGTTAAACAGTTGCATTCAAAACGGAACATAAAAGCAGCACGCAATTCTTGACTCTGTTTGGACAGCTGTTTCTATCTATCTATCTATCTCTCTATCTATATATACATATATAAATATATCAATCAATCAATCTATCTATCTATCTATCTAATATGCTTCAATTCATCCCTCTTTAGGTGGGGTTGATCAAGTAAATAGAGACTTACATCCAGTGCTCTGAGGCAATACATTTTGCAGAGCTGGGGTGGGGAGTCCTCAACCCCCAAGGTTTGGCAAAAAGGTAAATGGGGGTAAATTTGGGGAGCCAGATATAACAGCTCACTGGAACACGTGGGGAAAACTAGATAAAAGAGGACACGATATTTGCATCCTACTTTCGTGATCTTTATAGATGGAGAGCGGATAGTAAAGGGGAAGGATGGTTCCTCCAGCCTATCATTCTTGATGGAGACGCGCGACGGCAAGGGCCCCTCCTCACCCACCACAGCGAGAGGAGAGTAGAGCGAGAGGCTGCTCCCCTTGCCCACCCTCGTATATGGAGACTGGATCCCACAGCAGAGGCCTTCTTCCCCTCCATCGCTAAAAGATGGGAAAAGGGGGTAATAAAGCAGAGGGCTCCCTCCCCCCACCCGCCAATATAGATGAAGACGGGATAGTAAAGCAGATGGCTCCTCCCCACCCACCACAATAGACGGAGAGAGAACAGTAAAGCAGATGTCGCCTCCCAGCCTACCGCTACAGCTGGAGACAGGAGAGTAAAGCAGAAGGCTCTTCCCACCCCTCTGTAAACGCAGACAATGCAGCGAAGTAGGAGGCTTGTCCTTCTTGTGTCATTCCTTTTCATGACCTCTGGTTATTCCGTCTTCGCGTTTTTCGAAGAACTGTTCACTGTCGATATTCAGAGTGGTTGAAAACGTAAAGGTTGTGGGGGTCAAGTCACTTCTTACTTCATTCTCTTCCATGGTTGGCAAATCTCTGGCCGCTAACATCTCCCTGCAGTTCAGCTCTCTCAATTCTGGCGCCATCTTTGTTACCTCTCTCTGGACCTTCTCTATCATCTGTTTATTCTTTTCCTTTGTGCTTCTTTTACATACGGTAACCAAAATTGAGAGAACAATACTCCAGTTTCGACCAACCCCATCCATTACATAGTTTTCTGAGTATTCCTTACCTATGTACCTCAATGCGAGTCTAAAATTTGCCTGCAAAACAGTTTGTTTCCCTCACAGGTCTCCAACCATGAAGCTCCGGCGACACACCAGGGTACAACATCGACCCCTTTATCCCTCGCACACGCACGTTCCTGCAGCTTACTTCCTGACAGATAACATTCACATCGAGGGCTTCCCTCATAGTGCCCTACCCTCGTTACTTAGCAATTATCAGGACTGAATTTCATCAACCATGTATGAAACCACCTGTGAAGCTTGTCTACGTTCCTTCAAAATCTGATGATGGAACCCTCATCATTCTCTACTTACTTCGAAACCTAAGTATCATCCACTGACATATTCAGGTTGGGGTCCAGCCCTTCGGGCGAGTGATTTACACAGATCAAGAAGAGCAGCGGACATAAGACAGAGCCCTGTGGCATGCCACTAGTCACCCAGGGCCCATTTCGAGAGAGCTTCTCCGACAGGCGTCCTTTGTCCCCTTCCACTAAAGTGATTTCCAATCCATCGAAGAAGTCTTCAGTCCTAGTCCTGCCCTAAGATCCGTCTTCTTTACCAACGTCCCGTGTGGTGCAGTGTCAGACGCTTTCAGGTAAGTCCAGGTAAAAAGATTACAGTCGTTCCTGTGTCCAGCTTATTTACAAAGGTACCTGATCTCTGGATTATGGGCATCTTCTTTGGGCGATTTATCTCAGGGACATCCATCCTCTTGGCCGTTTCTCCACACCCTCTTCCCCCTAGATGCTCCTTCATTCCTCTGGCTACGTTCCTTTTCAATTCATTCAATCACTTGGGTCTCATTATTTTCCCTGATTGTATTTTTTCTTTTTTTTTTTTTTAGTTTCCAGATCTCCTCATGCATCTGTTGCGACTTCTAATCCTGTTTCAGTATCACTGACGACAATTTCCCCCATCGTTATCGACCCACCTCATTCTTCACTTAATTCTCTGATCATCCAACGTAGTGAAAAAAGAAAAAACTTAGCCCAAACCCTTTCTTTTAGAGTTATTTTATTCGTGTGTGTTTGCTTGTAAAAGCGTGTGAAATAAAAATAAGGAAAAAATATCAGTCCTTACAACCCCCGTCCAAGTTATACACCTTCAAAAAAGAACACGCAGGAAGAAGCACATAGCTACAAACCAAGTTGTTTATGTCTGCCCGTTTCCTTGCAAACAAACCCATTTCCTTGCAAACGAACCCATTCTCCTCGAGGAATTCTATAAATACATCCAATACTCCTGCTACTGAGTTGCCTATTATGTATTTTATGGAGTAAACGTCGGCTGCCTGTTACTCCCCTGAAAGGTCAGGTTCCAGTAACTTTAGACTTGTTTAACTCTTTGTTAGCGGGAGGCAGGTGGAGAGGAGGCGCAGGAGGAGGAGGAGGGGAAAAGTCAGGAGAAGACGACGGAGGGGAGAGAGAGAGAGAGAGAGAGAGAGAGAGAGAGAGAGAGAGAGAGA
>JAYMFT010019542.1:0-16490 GCA_038088735.1 Panulirus argus
TTTAGAAGTGGTAGAGGATGCGTGGATCAAGTGTTTGCTTTGAAGAATGTATGTGAGAAATACTTAGAAAAACAGATGGATTTGTATATAGTATTTATGGGTATGGAGAAGGAATATTACAGGGTTGACAGAGAGGCTTTGTGGAAGGTTTTAAGAATATATGTTGTGGGAAGTAAACTGCTGGAATCAATGAGAAGTTTTTATCAAGGTTGTAAGGCATGTGTACGAGTAGTAAAAGAGGAGAGTGATTAGTTCCCAGTGAAGGTTGGTCTGTGGCAGGGGTGTGTGATGTCCCCATGGTTGTTTAATTTGTTTATGGATGGGGTGTTTAGGGAGGTAAATGCAAGATTTGTGGAGAGAGGGGTGAGTATGAAGTCTGTTGGGGATGAGAGGGCCTAGGAAGTGAATCAATTGTTGTTTGCCGATGATACAGCACTGGTGGCTGATTCGAGTAAGAAACTGCAGAAGTTGGTGACTGAGTTTGAGAAAGTGTGTGAAAGAAGAAAGTTGGGGGTAAATGTGAATAAGAGCAAGGTTATTAGGCTCAGCAGGGTTGAGGGACAAGTTAGTTAGGATGTATGTTCCAGTGGAGAAAAATTGGAGGAAGTGAAGTGTTTTAGATATCTGGGAATGAACTTTGCAGCGAATGGAACCATGCAAGCAGAAGTGAGTCATAGGGTGGGGAAGGGGGGAAAAGGTTCTAGGAACAATGAAGAATGTGTGGAAAGAGAGAATGTTGTCCTGGAGAGCAAAAATGGGTATGTTTGAAGGAATTGTAAATCCAACAATATTATATGATTGCGAGGCATGGGCTGTAGATAGGGTTGTACGGAGGAGTTTAGATGTGTTGGAAATCAAATGTGCAAGACCAGTTTATGGTGTGAGATGGTTTGATCGAATAAGTAATGTAAGGATAAGAATACGGTTTCACGGAGGAAGGTGGATGTGTTGGAAAGTAATTGTTTAAGGACAGTATATGGTGTGAGATGGTTTTATCGAGTAAGTAATGTAAGGATAAGAGAGATGTGTGGTAATTAAAAGAGTGGGGTTGAGAGAGCAGAAGAGGGTATTTTGAAATGGTTTGGACATATGGAACGAATGAGCGAGGAAAAGTTAACACAAAGGATATATGTGTCTGAGGAGGAGAGAACAAGGAGAAACGGGAGACCAAATTGAAGGTGGAAGGATGGAGTGAAAAAGATTTTGAGCAATAGGGGCCTGAACATGCAGGAGGGTGAAAGTCATGCACAGAATAGAGTGAAATGGAATGATGTGGTATACTGGGATCGACATGTTGTCAATGGACTGAACCAGGGTATGTGAAACATCTGGAGTAAAAGGTGACTAAAAGGGAAGGGAGCGGGGGACTGGAAATCCTCCCCTCCAGTTTTTACTTTTCCAAAAGAAGGAACAGAGAAAGGGGCCAAGTGAGGATTTTCTTCACTAAGGCTCAGTCCTCTGTTTTTAATGCTACCTCGCTAACGTGGGAAAAAGTGAATATGCATTCATATTCAGATTTGATCGCTGGATCCCACATCTGTGAGGTAGTGGCAGGAACAGATGAAGAAAGGCCACATCTGTTCAAATCCATTTTCTTGCTGCCATGTGCAGTGCACCAAAACCACAGGTCCCTATTCACAACCAAGCCCCATGGACATTTCCAGGGATTACCTCGGATGCTTCACATGCTCTAGTTCAGTCCATTGATGGCACATCATCTCTAGTATGCTACATTGTTCCAGTTCACTCCATCCCATGCAGGCCTTTCACCCGCATGCATGTACACGCCCTGATTAATCAAAATCTTTATCGCTCCATCCTTCCATATCCAATTTGGTCATCACATTTTCCTTGTTCCTTCCACTTCTGACACATATAGCTATATGTCCATACTGTTTCAGCATACCCTCTTTTGCTCTTTCAACCACTCATTTTATTCCCCCGTATCTCTCTTACCCTTTCATTACCTTCACCTCAAACCAAATTTTTTCCTTAAACATTTTCCAACACATCCACCCTCCACACAGTTTTATCAATAGCCCATGCCTTTCATACATATAATATTGTTAGGACTACTATTACTTTAAACATACCCATTTTTGCCCTCCCAGATAATGTTCATTATTTCCACACATTCAGTGCTCCCAGAACCTTTGCCACTTCCCATACCCTATGAATCATGTATGCTTCCATGGTTCTGTTCACTGCCATGCCCATTCCCAGGTATCTTTAACACTTCACTTTCTCAAAATTTTTTCCCATTCAAACTCACTCCCCTACTGACCTGTCCCTCAACCCTGCTAAACATAATAACCTTGCTTTTATTCATTCACTCTCAACTTTCGTCTTTCACACACACACTTTCATACTCGGTTACCTGCTTCTGCAGTTTCTCACTTGAATCCACCACCAGTGCTGTATCATCAGCAAACAACTGATTCGCTTTCCAGGCTCTTTCATTCCCAACAGACTGCATACTCACCCCTCTTTCTAAGACTTGCATTTACCTCCCTCACCACTCCATCCATAAAGAAATTGAACAACCATGGTGATGTCCCACACCCCTTCCACAGACCAACCTTCACTTGGAACCATTCACTCTCTTTTCTTCCTACTCATACACATGCCTTATGCCCTTGAAAAAACTTTTCACTTCTACCAGCATCTTTCCCCCCACATCGTACATTCTTAAGACCCTCCACAAAGCATCTCTGTTATCCCTATCATATGCTTTTCCAGATCCATTAATGCCGCATACAAATCATTTGTTTCTCATGTATATTTCCCGCACACATTCCTTAAAGCAAACATCTGATCCACACATCCTCTGCCACCTCTGAAATCACACTTCTCCTTCCCAATCTGATGCTATGTACATGCTTTCACCCTCTCAGTCAATACCCTTCCATACAACTTACCAGGTGTACACAACAAACTTATACCTTTGTAGTTTGAACACTCACCTTTATCTCCCGTGCTTTTATACAATGGCACTATACATGTCTTCCATCAGTCCTCAGGCACCTCATTATGATCAAAACAAACTTTGAAAATCCTTACCTTACACAGTCACTCCCTTTTTTAATAAATTCAGCTGCAATATCATATATTTTTTCTTGCAACTCTCTTTTGTATCACTCCATAGTTTACTATATCAAATGCTTTTTCAAAATTAAGAAGGTGTCCTTTATTTTCCTATTCATCATTGTTTCACAAATGTCATTATAATGAGCTGCCACCAAGAGTTAATCCATGCTGTCATTCACATATGAAGCTGTTTGAAATATGATTTTCCAACATACGTTTTTTAATTATTCTCTTAAATGCTTTGATTATTTACGATGTTGGCAAGCTGGTCAGTCTTTTTTCAACAGTAATGTGGATCCTCCTTTGTTTATTGGTTTATGTAAATACTAGCTAATTTGCTTTTCTGTAGTTAAAGTCTTTATGGTGACTGTGTAGGTTGGTTGGACCAGGTGGAGTGTTATCAAAATGGGCAAGTGGTTAGAGGACAGTTTATGTAGTATTCTCCAGGTGGCCCTTGAGTGCCATGCTGGTGAGCCAGACATAATGTCTAGTAAGGTTGGCTGCTGAAGATGGTCTGTTGGGAGTATAGTTGGTGGGTGTATAGGTTGAGGGTGTTGATTGGATGCAGTTGATTTATATTTAGCTGGTCTTGGGAATCTTGGAAGTGAGTGTAGAGCCAAGGGGGATTGAAATCATCACAAATATGCATTAGTGTTGAGTATTTTTGTCAGGAGAGTGTATCAAGGAGGGCTTTTGGTGAGGGAAGGTAGGTAGATTTTGATTATATTGTAGTAAGCACTGTGAAATTTTATTTCTGTGGATTGTATTTCAAGGGTGTTGTCATTGTCTGTGAGTTATTTTTAACTCCAAGTGGTGTCAGAGAATGGTATGGCTTGTGGAGAATGGCATGGCTTGGTGGACAAGTGTTTAAGCCTTTCTCCTCTTTGCTGTCTGTCCTGTCATAAGGTTATATAGTTGTATAAAGGTTGGGGTGGGGGATGGGGGGGCTGATCTGGATGTGAGTCTGGTGTCTTAGATGAGGGCAATATGGGTGTTGTGTAGTTAGTGTTGGTCGAACATTTTTGTGTTTGTTTATGATGCCATTGTCATTAAGTTGTAGGATGCTTATATTATTTAGTATATTTTTTTTCATACATATTCGCCTTTTCCCACATTAGCAAGGTAGCGGTAAGAACAGAGGACTGATCCTTAGAGGGAAAATCCTCACTTGACCCCTTCTTTGTTCCCCTTTTTGGAAAAGCAGAAACTGGAGGGGAGGATTTCCAGCCACCCACTCCTTCCTCTTTTAGTCGCCTATTACGACATGCAGGGAATACGTGGGAAGTATTCTTTCTCTCCTATCCCCAGGGATATTTATATATATAGCAGAAAATTTCTCAAAAACACATTTGTGAATGAGTCAGACAGTTCTGCCCTCATTCGTACTATTTTTTTGTTGAATGACATGAATCCCATGAAAAGAAACAGGTTTTAAAGTAACACTGCATATTTTGCCATTACCTTGTTTTTATTATATGATATGATTAACATCTTCCTACCCATCTCTAAGCGCTTATCTATGGACATTCCTGCTTATGAAATGGTGAAATAGCAAAATACATTAATGTGGCACACCACACTTACCCAATCCCATTGTGTTGTAACATGGGTCCATCAACTTTTCATTGTTTTAATTTTCTTGTTAGATGTAAGAATTATCATAACTAAGCCCATCTGAACTGGTATATAGGCATCTATACATGATTCATCAAAAGAGAGTGAAAAAAAGAGATCTGATCTTTCTGAGCATTTACTTCTTTTTAATATAGTTGCTACACCATGATTTTTTTGGAATGTAATGAAATCTTTAATTTCAGGGATATATAATAAAGAAAATTGAAGAGCGAAAGAAGGCAGATGGTAGCATTGAGGAAGTACCTATATACCAGGATTTCATGCCATTTCTTTTTTCACAATATGCACATTCTCCTTCTGAGAGGTTCCCGAACTTCAACCAGGGTAAGTTTTAAAATCATATTCTCATATAACTAAATGGTTAGTTTATCTTTCTTACATAAATGATAACTTTTCCATACCTGATTATTACTTCTCACTTTAGCAATGGAGCATTAGGAACAGACACAGAAGGGCCTCATCTTCCTACAACCATTCTCTGTCTGTCATGTGAAGTTCACTAAAGCCACAGCTCCCTATCTGCAACCAAGCCTCTCAGACCTTTCTGTGGTTTATCCCAAATGCTTCACATGCCCTAGTTCAGTCCATTGACAAAACACCAAACCCAGTATATCAGATCCTTCCAGTTTACTCTATCCTGTACATTCCTTCACCCATTTCCATGTTCAGGTCTCGATTGCTTAAAATCTTTTTCATTCCATCCTTCAATTTCCAATTTGGACTCCCTGGTTTTTCATGTTCCCTCCACTTCTGACATATATCTTCTTGTCAGCCTTTCCTCACTCAGTCTCCCCGTATGTCCAAACCATTTCAACACACCCTCTTCAGCTCACCTCAGCCACACTATTTTTATTACCACACATCTCTGTCAGCCTTTCATTATTTATTCATCAAACCACCTCACACCATGTTTTGTCCCCAAGCATTTCATTTCCAACACATCCACCCTCTTCCACACAGCCTTATCTGTAGTTCATACCTTGCCTCCATACAATATTTTTGGAATACTATACCTTCAGACATACCCATTTTTGCCCTCCCAGATAACATCCTCTGTCCACACCCACATTCTTCAGCTTTCCCTGAACCTTCACCCCATCACCTATCATATGACTCATTTTCACTTCCATGATTCCATTTACTGCCAAGTCCACTCCCACATATCTAAAGCACTTCACTTAATTCAATTTTTCTACATTCAAGCTCACCCCAAATAACCTGTCCCACAACTCTGCTAAACCTAATAACCTTGTTTTTATTCATGTTTACTATCAACTTCCTCCTTTCACACAGTCTTCCAAACTCAGTTACTCGAATCCACTGCCAGTGCTGTATCAGCAGCAAACAACTGACTCACTTCTCAAGCCCTCTCATCCCCCACAGTCTGCATCCTCGCCCCAATCTCCAAGACTTATTGCATTTACCTCCCTCACCACCCCATCCATAAACAAATTGAACAACCAAGGTGACAGCCCACACCCCTGCCACAGAAAAATCTTTACTTAGAAGCATTCACTCTCCTCTCCGCCTGCTCTTACATATGCCTTACATCCATGATAAAAACTTCTCACTGCTTCTATCAGCTTTTCTTCAACAGCATATATTCTTAAGACCTTTCACAAGGCATCTCTGTCACCCTTGTCATATGCTTTCTTCAGATTCATAAATGCTACATACAAATTCATCTGTTTCTCTTGCACATTCCTTTAAAGCAAACATCTGATCCACACATCCTCTACCACTTTTGAAATCACACTGCTCCTCCCCAATCTGTTTCTTTGTATATGCCTTCATTTTTTTTTAATCAATACCCTCCCATACAATTTACCAGATACGCTCAACAAACTTATTCTTCTGTAGTTTGAACACTCATCTTTGTCCCTCTTGCCTTTATACAGTGGCACTGTACATGCATCCCGTCAATCCTTAGGCACAAAACCATAATCCATACATTCATTGAAAATCCTTACCAGCCAATTAACAATAGAGCCACCCCCTTTCTTAATAAATTCAACTTCAGTATCATCCACTCCAGCTGCTTTGCTGCATTTCACCTCTTTTCTCTTTACCAAACCACTCTTCATAACTCTCTCACTTTGCATTAAACCCCAACCCAAACACCCTACATCTGCTACCCCTGTTATCAAACACATTCAGTAGTCCTTCAAAATAATCACTTCACTTCCATCCTTACTTCATCACTTCCTATTACCACTTCCCCTTTTGCCTTATTCATTGATGTTCCCTATTTTGTCTCTTGTTTTTTGCACATTATTAACCTCCTTCCAAAAATCATATTCTCCGTAAGTTTTACTTATACTCACTCACCCCAACTCTCATTTGCCATCTTTTTCAACTCTTACACCTTCCTCTTGATCTCTTGCCACTTTCTTTCATACATCCCCCAGTCATTTGTGCTCCTTCCCTGTATGTACTTCCCATGCCTCTCTTTTCTTTTTACTAGCAACTTTATTTCTTCATACCACCACTCACTACCCATTCTGATCTGCTTATCTCCCACCTTTGGCATGCCTTATGCATCTATCGCACATACCAGCACTGCTTCCCTAAGTACCTCCCATTCCTCGCCCACTTCCCTTGCTTCATTTTGTCACACCTTTTGCCATTCTGTACTCATTTTCTCCCAGTATTTATTCTCATAAATTTCTTTCCTTGCTCACTACTCACACCATTCTCCTATCACTGCTATTGTGTTCTTATTTCTGAAAACCTCTACATATCTTTACTCTCACCTCCACAAGAAAGTGATCAGATGTAGCTGCCCCTCACATCACATTTACATCCAAAAGTCTCCCCTTTTACATGCCTATCAGTTAATGAGTAATCCAATAATGTCTGCTGATTATCTCTCCTATTCACATATGTACACCTTTGTATGTCCCACTTTTTAAAGCTGGTATTCCCAGTCATTAGTCCTTTTTCAGCACAGAACTCCACCAGCTGTTCACCATTTCCATTCATAATACTGAATACCCCATGCTTCCCAATTATACCCTCAACTGCCACTTTACTCACCTTCGCATTTAAATTACCCATCACTGACACTCAGTCTCTTACAATATAACTGCTGACATGCTCACTCAGCTGCTCTAAAAGCACTTTCCTTGCATGATCTCTCTTCTTATGGCCAAGTGTATAAGCGCTAGTAATGTCATTTCTTACCATTCACTTTAGATTCAGCTTACATCAACCTAGGATTTATTTCCTTACACTCTTTCACACAGTCCCGCAACTCCTGCTTCAGTAGCAGTGCTATCCCTTCCTTAGCTTTTGTTCCCCTCACCAATCTCTAACTTTACTTGTAAGACACTCCAATCCATTCTTCCCTTTTATCCTTGAGTTTTTTTCACTCAAAGTTGGAAATTCAGGTTTCTTTCCTCAAACATTCTACATATCTCTCCTCTCTTCTCATATTAAAATACATCCACACACATTTAGATAACCTAGCTAGAACCATCCAGGAGGATGAACACTCCCTGCTTGGCTCCTTTTTTTGTTCCTTCCTTTAGAAATTGAAGTACAAGAAGGAGGGGTTTCCAGCCCCCCATTTCTGTCAGAAATGGGGGGATAAAATGATACATATATTTGTTATATCATGAAGAAATTACACTTTAAGTCTTTGTTAAACTTTATGCAAGTTTCCTTTTATTTGGTAAACCACTGTTGGTTATTTGCTTATTTAGGGTTCATGAAAAAGTACACTGATGTAAACATGGGAAGAAAAATTGCAGTTTCAAAAACTCCACACGGTTAAAGATCGTGACTGTCTAGAATTTTGCTTGCCAGAATGATCATTTGCGAACAAATGTCAGCATCCATTAAGGTGTCTACTATATCCAGTTTTGTCATTTGCTCACTGATGAAGAATCCATGGATATAGTTGACAAAATTTATAATCAATGACGCTTGAAAATCATTCTTACCCTTCACTTTTGAGCTTTGTTTCACTCAGGGCCAGAACATTCAGGTTTCTTTCTTCAAACATACTACTTATCTCTCCTCTCTTCTCATCTTGGTTACATCCACACACATTTAGACACCCCAGCCCAAGCCAAATTCTTATTTTGTGGAATTTTTTTGTATCAGTTTCTTTTACAAATTGATATTTTGTATTGTTACAAACATATTAGGAAGGAAATAACAATGTAACCATCTTTTCTGAAAGCATCTCTGCTGCATCATGAATGAATTTGTGTAGTGTTTTGTCACTAATGTGAAATCCAACACATTTATAGTTAACAAAATTAATAATTTGTTGCATAGGAGAAAGAGTAATGGCCATATATTCCTTGCATGTCATAGAAGGCAAATAAGACAGGAAGGAATAGTTTGCTGGAAATCCTCTCTTCCTGTATTAATTTCCAAATAAGTAACAGTAAGAAGCCATGTGAGAAATTTTCCCTCTAAATCTCAGTCTTCTGTTCTTGAAGTTACCTTGCTCACGGGGAAAATGGCGAGCATGTATAAAAAAAAAGTAGACAGCCAGGACTATGAATTAGTTTAAAAGGGAAAGATGAGGTGGTGTAGTGGCAGAGGGGAGGTGGGCAGAGGAGGAAATTACGCTTCACGTTCACTTCTCCTTCCTACATTCTGTTACCTCATGCTTCATCATTACAAGCCTTCATGGCTGGCTTTTCCCCTTCCTTAATTTTACATTCAGTGTTTATACAGTACATCCTGTATTATTTTTGTTCACCACAATTACAAAAGAATCAGTACTGTATTAGTAATGGTACAGGGGGGAGGTGGGCAAGAAGGAAGTATCCACAAGCTCCCCTCCTTTTTGCTTGCTCCACCACTCTGGGCCTTCACATTTTGTTGTTTTATTGGTTGTAATTGTATAAATATCTCCACATTGATTTTACGTTCAGTATTCAGACAATATCCTGTTTGTGCGATAAATCGCTTAAGTGTGCTTGAAGGGGAAAGTTGAGTTGATGGTAGTAGAGGGAGGCAGGTGATGAGGGAGTAATATCCAGTGCTGGCCCATCTGTCCTTCATGTTTAGGGTGGCAGTACAGTACAACTCAATTTTTTCTTCATACTTCACTGCCATTTCCCATGTTAGCAAGGTGGTGCCAGGAATTGATGAAGAAAGATCACATTCCTTTACATCCGTTCTCTATCTGTCATGATCAGTGCATCAAAACCACAACTCTCTATCCACAACCAGACCTTTCCATGGTTTACCTGGCAACTTAATATGCCGTTTCAGTCTAGATACAGCACATTGACCCCTTACACCACAACATTCTAATTCACTCTATCCCATGCACACCTCTCATCCTCCTTCATACTCAGGCCCCCATCATTCAGAATCCTCTTCATTCCATCTTTCCATTTCAGTTTGCCCCACCAACCCCCTTCTCCTTGTTCCCTCTACTTCTGACACATATATCCTCTTTGTCAACCTTTCCTTACTCATTATCTCCATATATCTAAACCATTTCAGCATACCCTCTTCAGCTTTCTCAACTACACTCTTTTTATCACCACACCTCTATCTTAATCTTTCATTATTTTCTCAGTCTAAACCACCTCACACTACAATATTGTGTTCAAACATTTCATTTCCAACACAACCACGCTTCTCCACACAACCCTATCTATAACCCATGCCTCGTGACCATATGATATTGTTGGAACTACTATTCCTTCAAACATACCCATTTTTTGTTCTCTGAGATAACTTTCTCTCTTTCTACACATTCTTCATCTCTCGCAAACCCTTTACCCCCTCCTTCACCCTATGACACACTTCCACTTCCATGATTCTATTTGCTACCAAGTTCACTCCCAAATATATAAAACACTTCACTTCCTCCAATCTCTCTCCATTCAAACTTACATTCCAACTTACTTGTTCCACAACTTTACTAAACCTGATAACCATGTTTTAATTCACATTTACTCTTACTCTCAACTTGCTCCTTTCACACACTCTTCCATATTGAGTCACCAACTTCCGCAGTTTCTCACTCGAATTAGCCACCAGTGCTGTATCATTGTTGAACAACAACTGACTTACTTCCCAGCCCCACTCATCACCAGCGGACTGCAAACTTGCCCCTCTCTCCAAAACTCTTGCATTTACCTCCCTTACCACCCCATCCATAAACAAATTAAACAACAATGGTGACATCACACACCCTTACCATAAACTGACCTTCATCGAAAACCAATCACTCTCCTCTCCTCCTACTCGTACACACGTCTTACACTCTTGATAAAAACTTGTCACTGCTTCTGGCAACTTACCTCCCACACCATATATTCTTAAGTCCTTCCACAAGGATTCCCTATCAACCCTATCATATACCTTCTCCAGATCCATAAATGCCACATACAAATCCCTTTGTTTTTCTAAGTATTTCTCACACACATTCTTCAAAGCAAACACCTGATCCACTCCCCAATCTGGTGCTGTGTACATGCCTTCATCCTTTCAATCAATATCCTCCCATATAATTTTCCAGGTATACTCAAAAGACTTATGCCTCTATAATGTGAACATTCACATTTATCCCCTCTGCCTTTATACAGTGGCATTATACATGCATTCCTTCAATCCTCAGGCACTGCACTGCACCATGATCCATACATACATTGAATATCCTTAACAACCAATCAACAACACAGTTACCCCCTTTCTTAATAAATTCAACTGCAATACTATCCAGTCCCGCCGCCTTGCCAGATTTCATATTCTGCATGACTTTCACCATACCACTCTCCATGACCCTCTCATTTCACATACCATTCCAACCAAAACACCCTACATCTGCCACTCCATTGTCAAACACATTTAACAGTCCTTCAAAATACTCACTCCATCTCCTCCTCTCTTCATAACTGCCTGCTATCACTTCCCTCTTTGGCTCCCTTCACCGATGTCCCCATTTGTTCTATTGTCTTTTGCACATTATTTACCTCCTTCCAAAATATCTTTTTATTCTCCGTAAAGCTGAATGATACTTTTTCACCTCAGCTCTCATTTGCCCTCTTTTTCAATCCCTTTCCTCTTTCATCAACATCTTTACTTTTTCATCCCACCACTCATTACCCTTTTTAATATGCCTTCCTCCCACCTTTCACATGCCACTTGCATCTCTTGTACATGCCATCACTGCATCCCTAAATACCTCCCATTCCTCACCCACTTCCCTCAGTTCATTTTCTCTCACCTTTTGCCATTCTACATTCAATCTTTCCTGCTGTTTTCTTCACACAAGTCTCTTTTCCAAGCACAGTTACTTTTGCCACTCTCTTCTACCTGACACTGTCTCCTCTTTTTTGGAAACCCCTACAAATCTTCACCCTTGCCTCCACAAGATAATGATCAAACATCCCACCAGCTACTCCTCTCAGCACATTTACATCCAAAAGTAAAATACACCTGTCACTGAATATGTAATCTAATAATGCCCATTGACCATCTCTCTTATTCACATATGTATACTGGTGTATATCTCTTTTTAAACCAGGTATTCCCAATTACCAGTCTTTTCAGCACACAACTCCACAAATTCTTCACCATTTCCATTCATATCATTGAATACCCCATGGGCACCAATTATACCCTCAACTGCCGCAGTGCTTACCTTCACATTTAAATCACGCATCGCTAATGCCAAGCCTCGTGCACCATAATTGCTAACACACTCACTCATCTGCTCCCAAAATACTTGCCTCTCATGATCTTTCTTTTCATGACCAGGTGCATAAGCACTAGTAGTCACCCATCTCTCACCATCCACTTTTGGGTTTACTCATATCAATCTAGAATTTACTTTCTTACTCTCTGTCACACACTTTGTGCAGTGGCAGTATAATAACCAATGAGGTAGGAGGTGCTGCTGCTGTGGAAAGTAAAAAAAGCATAAAATTGGGAAAAGTTATTAAGTTTCAGTGCCTCAAGGGGATACTCTAGTTTTGCTAGAGTATCCAAGTCTCACCCCGCCTTCTCATGGTTATCTTGTTATTACACCCCTTAGGGGTGGAACTAAAAGGAGAGGCATTGCCCAGTTACATCAGATTAGATTTGGACAAACACCTATTTTTTTTTTTTTTTTTTTTTTTTTTTTTTTTTTTTTTTTTTTTTTTTTGCTGCCTCTGGAAAAACACCACTGGAGTTGCCCTCTGCCAGTGACCTGTCAAAGGTGAGGCACAAAAGGCAAAGAAGTGGCACTGGAGTTTACCAGTCATGCCAAGGGTTGAAAGAGACAAACAATTGAGGGTTATGGCATTGAATGTGAATGGGATGCTGGTGAGAGTAATAGGAGGGAGATTGTTGAGAGGTTTAAAAGTTTTAGTGTGGATGTGCTAGGAATTAGGGAAACCCATATCCTTCTGCAGTGTGTGTGAAGTGAAAGTGGAAATGATGAATGAAGTTTTGGGAGGGCATGGAAGTAGGTATGGTATGAATGGGAATGAGTGAAAATTATTGGAAAGAAGAAAAGAAGGATGTGCAATTCTGCTATTGCCAAGAGTATGGGAGGGTGTTACAAAGCATGGACGAAATGGATCAAAAATAGTGTGGTTGAAAGGAAAGATTGGGATTATGAAGTATGCACGGGTATGTGTATATGCATCTATGAATATGAACACTGTATGAGGTAAGGATGACATGAAGCTTTTCTGGAGAAATTTGAGTGACTGTATAAACAGTTTTGAGAATGAGGGAAATGTGGTTGTATTAGATGATATGGATGCAAAAGTGGGAAGTGATGAAATTGGTGAGATAGTTGGTTAATGGGGAGTGCCTGGAGTAGATGAGAATGGAAGTAATCTGGTGGATATTTGTGCTGAGAGGGGTTTATTCCTTGCAAACACCTTTTTTCAGCACAAGATGATCCACAGGTATGCATGGATGAGGAAGAATGGAAGAGAAGAGCAAAAGGCTTTGATTGACTATGTGGCAGTGAATGAAAGATTGAAAAAAGCCGTGCTAGATGCTAAAGTCATGAGACGATTCTTTGGAGACTCTGACCATGTCATGGTTCTTGTAGGGATGAGGATCAGGGAGAATTGGAGGTATGGTGTAAGGAAGAGTGGAGAGGTAAAAGTGTTGGCAAGAGAGAAGATGAACCGGAAAAATTGCAGGGAATAGTATGAAAGGAAGGTAACTGAAAGCTGAGATGGAACTGCAGAGAATGTAGGGATACAGTTATGTCTGAATGAGGAATTTTAGATATTTAGAGAAATACTATGAAAGGCTGTAGAATCAGTGGTTGGATACAAGGTAGTGAGATGCAGGAATAGAATGGGCAATGCATGGTAGAGAGAAGAGATTATAAATGCTGTGGAAGAGAAGAAAAAGGCATATGGTAGATTGCTTAATAGGAATGTATCACTGGAAGTTTAGCAAAGGAGGAGGGAAGAATACAAAATATGTAAGGGGAATGTTAAGCTGAGAGGGAAAAGTAATGAAAGAGTAGATGAAGATTTTGGAAGGAAGCTAAGTGGAAAGTTTTGGGATAATAAGAAACTATACTGGAAAGAGGTGAATGTAAGAGTGGAAATGTTGATGGGAGAAGCAAGGAAGAGGAGTAGCTGAATCAAAAGGAGGAAGTGAAAGGAAGATGAAAAGAGTATTTTGAAGAACTGATAAATATGAGAGAAGGCGAGGCAGCAATTGTTACATGCATGGGTATGGATGATGGAAAGAAGAGGATACAAGTGCAAGGGCCTTTAGCAAAACAGGAGGTAAGAAGGGCAATAATAAGGATAAAGGTATGAAAGGCACCTGGAATGGATGGGATTACGGTTGAAATGCTGAAGTATGGAGTAGAAAGTGTAATAGAGTGGATGCATTGAATATGTAATTTAGCATAGAATCACAAGGTTGTGCCTGAGGATTGGGTGAAAGCTATTATCTTTTCTTTATTCAAAGGAAAAGATGCTAAGGATGTATGTAGCAGTTATAGGGGAATAAGTCTGTTAAGTATACCAGAATGCAAGAATATTGATTGACAAGGTAATAGAAGATGCATGACAGAGTAATAGAAGATGCAGAATATGTGAAGAGCAAGGGGGTTTTAGGAAAAGTAGGGGATGTGTGAATCAGATTTATATAGTAAAGATGACTGTGGAAAAGTATTTAGCAAAAGGTAAGAAGTTCTATGCATCTTTTATGGATCTAGAGAAAGCGTATGACAGAGTCAGGTGGAATGCTTCATGGGATGTGTTAAGGATATATGGCATAGGGGGACAACTGGTGGATGGTATGAAAGCCTTTTATAGAGGACCAAATGAATGTTTACGAGTGTATGGAGAGCTTAGTAAAAGTTTTGGGATACATGTAGGTGTGAGGCAGGGCTGTGATGTCACCTGGCCTTTTAATATATATGTAGATGGAATGATAAGGGAGATGAAGACAAAACAAGGGAAAAAGGGTGCAGAGATGGAGTGTGGCATTGAGATATGGTGGCTATTGGCAACCTGCTTCGAAATGATACTGTGTTGTTTGCTGACAGTGAAGAGGAGTTGCAGAAGGTATTTTATGATGTGTGTAAGTGTAGGCAACTGAAGGTAAATGCAAGTAAAAGTAAAGTAATGGTGTTTGAAATGAAACAGAGTGAAAGTATAGATTTTGTAAAACCATATAGAATGAAAGAAGAAAGTGTACTATATTGTGCTGTGGATATTTAGGGAAAAAGGATGGCAAAAATGAGAGAATTTAAGTATCTAGGAACTGTCTTTGGTAAGTGTGGTGATATGGAAGGAGAGTTAATGGAGAGAGCAGTACAGGGTAGAAGAGTCATTGAGTCTCTTAATAGAATATTGAAGGGTAGAGTTGTAAGTATGGAAGTGAAGAGAGGATTAAGTGACAGCATAGTCCTCCCAACCCTGGCCTATGCAGCCAAAACATGGACATGGAATGAGTCACAGGGGTCAAGAATCCAGGCTGTTGAAATGATCTATTTGAGAAGAGCATGTGGTGTGACTAGATGAAATGAGATTGAAATGAAAGGGTGTATGAAAGATGTGGTATGGTAGGGATCGCAAAAAGAGTGAATTGTGGAGAGTTAGAATGGGTGAAATGTAGTACTTTGAGGTGGTTTGGGCATGAGGAAAGAATGCAAGACTGGACTGGGACTTTACAAGGAGAGTGTATGATAGTACAACTGAAGGGGTTAGTGTGCGTGGAAGTCCATCTGTGACATGGGTAAATAGGGTGGAGGAATACTGGAGGGAGAGAAATAGTGTAAGAATGCATGGAATGGTGGATGCAAGAGAGGCACGTAAGGACGGATAGGTGGAGATTCTTTTGCTGTGGCTACCACTTAATGGGAGTTCCCTGAGGGAATGGATGTCAAGGATATTGATAGATATAAACTATCACACTTTCACAAATCCTGCTTCAGGAGTAGTGCTACTCCCTCCTTAGCTTTTGTCCTCACACAAACCCCTGACTTCACTCCCAAGACATTTCCAAACCGTTCTTCCCCTTTACCCTTGAGCTTCGTTTCACTCAAAAGCCAGAACATCCAGTTTTCTTTTCTCAAACAAACAACCTATCTCTCCTCTCTTCTCATCTTGGTTACATCCACATCCAATCCTTGGTTCAACCTTTCCTCATCGATCAAGTATGATATAAATAATATATATATATATATATATATATATATATATATTTTTTTTTTTTTTTTCATACATATTCGCTGTTTCTCGCATTAGCGAGGTAGCGTTAAGAACAGAGGATTGAGCCTTAGAGGAAAAATCCTCACTTGGCCCCGTTCTCTGTTC
>JAYMFT010019553.1:0-16489 GCA_038088735.1 Panulirus argus
AGAGAGAGAGAGAGAGAGAGAGAGAGAGAGAGAGAGAGAGAGAGAGAGGTTCTGAGGGGAAGGAACTGAGGACAGGGAGGGAACCTGAGGGTAGGGAATATACTGAGGGGAAGGAACATGGGGCATGAGAAGTACTTAGGGGAGGAACCCTAAGGGCAGAGGAGGTGTTGCGGTGAGGGAACCTGTGAGCAGGGGAGGTACTGGAGGAAGAGGAGGTGTTGGGGAGAGGGAACCTGAGAACAGGGGAGGTAATGAGGGGAAGAAATCTGAGGGTATGAAAGGTACTATGGGAAGGGTACTTTAGGACAAAGAAATTGCTACGAAGAGGGAGCCTGAAGGAGGAAGGTGCCGAGGGAGGTGAATATGAGGAAAGCAAGAGGTATTATCAGGAAGCAGCTGGAGAGGGGAGTTAATAAGGGAGAGAGGCCTGAAGAAAGGAGTGTACTAAGGGAAGGAAGTCTGGTAAGCAGGAGTAAGTAAGACTGATAGGTGAGAGAGAGCAGGAGATAAGAAAGCGTGAGAGGCAGGTAAGGTAAAGTGAGAGAAAGCCTGGAGAACACAGGAAGGTAAGAGGGGAGAAACGACGATGGTCATGGGCATGAGGGACGGTAGGAGAGCCCGGGGGAAGGGGGGATGGGAGGGGAAGACTAGTTCCGGTACTGGCCTGAGGGGAAGAGGGAGGCACATGGGAAGGAGAGGTAACAACTAAGTAGAGATTCTCTGCTGAAAGGCAGTAGCAGTGTCTTGAAGTCCCAGTCTTCTCTGTAGTAAGGAAAAACAATAGTAAAGTTAACAGTTAAGGGGCAGGAAGAGGATGACTACGGGACTATCATGTGGGGAAGGGCGAGGTAGGCTTCGGCGTTGTCCTAAGAAGCAGGGATACGTAGGCCTCTGGGGTGTTCCGATGGCAGGGGTTAGACTTTGAGGCTGGTCTGAAGGGCAGAGGGAGGTAGGCTTCGCGGTCGGCCAGTGGAGCGTGGGAACTGGTTAAGTAAGACCGGGATACCCTCGTCGCCACATGGGGATGATTTGTTTATTTAGCTGTTGCCCTTTTTAGCCTCGTTCATCCGCGACCATGCGCACTGGGGCAGTAACCGGTGGTACAGGTCGTGGGTCCGTGGCAGGACAAATAGGTGGTCTGTACATATATAATATAGACCATATTATTCTTATCACATGAAATGAATACGTTTGTCTCTGCTTTACAAGATGCATTTTTCTACAGATCTCCCACGTTTTGCCATGGTTACTCAGAAGCTTTGAAATACCAACGTAAGAGTGAAATACTTTACACAGAGTTATCAGTAATGAACACATTACATTCCATAAATGTTACAACTGCCTGGTGGGTACACCTGTACACCTGCCGTGCCAAGTACATTCTTTTTGCTCGCAAAAAATCCTAAAGTTCTCACCTTCTTGACACTTTTTTTGGACATCATCAGAGACGATCTTCCTGGAGACATTTTTAGGTACAGTATTGTAAGTGAGAGACTTTAAGGCAGACAGCCAAGTGTTGCCTGCTGTTCCCCCCACTACCGCCGAGGCCTAAGGCCCACGGCTCATCAAGCATCGTCTGCATTCATTAGTATTCATAGGTTCTTCATCCTCTCAGGATCTTAATCAAAGCAGGAGATTGACGGCGCTCAATCCCTCATAGCCGCCCCTAGATCACGCACTCTCCTGTCTCACAACCCCTCTCCCTCCTCTACACCACTCATGAAACAATCCTTCCTAACAGCCGCCACTGAACTACGCCCGCTCCCCTGATTCCCGCCAAAGCTCCACCATCATAATGGGATTACCAGTACCAATGACGTCACAAAATGGCGGCTCAATGACTGAAAATTTCATTCTACTGAGAATTACATCTTGTGTCCTTCACAGCATTTGCTTCATTATTCCACAGTGCATATTCTTCATATATTAGTATTTTCGTTGAATAATTCTCAGCATATTGATCCCGACCACAAAGGTAAGCGACGACTCCAGTGTGAGTGGCGGTCTCGGGCGGAATACTACCGCCGTTTGTGGACACTTACCGTCGGTCGGGGCGTCCAGTCGGCCTTTTGGACCAGCGCATAATGCTGCTGGCTCAGGCCGGCCAGTCGGCCTTACGGACCAGCGTATAATGCTGCACTTACTATACTCAGCAATATACCAATTACGTGTGAAAAGTTGCCGTTCATCAACTCAGCTGAATACTCAAAATTACTCAACATACGCCCTCCTAAAAGAGGTAGAGTCACTGAAAAAAGTTCGGCTGAATAATGGATCACGCGATGAATGGAAAGAAAGGTATTGGTGTTCCGGCTTAAAAGTAACCGCATACGACTCTGTTACAACTAGATTTACTCATCAGTGCAGAGGTAGGGTTAAATCACTCACAGCTGTAAACAGGTTCCAGTCCACAGTACAGAGCAACTGTCAGGATAGTAATATTGATGTACTTTGCCTACGTCTGTTCTCTTGCTGATGATGCTGGACCTCTGTTTTTCTGCCGCCGGAGAGAAGACTTGGTAGTCCAGAGACAACACAAAAAAAGCTATGAAAATCATCTTTGATTGTCTCAGAACAACAAAGGTTCTAATGTACGAAGAAAAAAATGGCCTTAGTATCAGAGTCAGAATAACCGAAATTAATCTTTTTTCTTGGATCCCGATGCTCAGACAGACACATTTACAAAAGCACCCCAGATTTTCATCTCAGATGAGAGACGTCCAGCTAGATGGATTATCATAAATGTTATGGGGCTAAGAATATATCTGGTTCATGAACTCTACTGTGTAAGTTCCTGCTTTTTCCCCCTAGTCTCTACCCAGGATACAACCTGATATGAAGTCGAGGATTGAATATGAGCGCCCTTACACAAATTGACACTATCATCACTTAACATAATCTCGCACGATTTATTTTCAATGAACCACAAATTATTCATAACGAACTACTGCGCTTCTGACTGCGCTGTTATAACTCAAAAAGATGTTTGCCATTTAGAGGGAGGAGTTAGGATCAATAATTAGGCATCCACGCTCCAAACTGAGCGACTTGCTATAACATTTTTATAATTTTTTTAATGTTTCTAAGATGGATAGTCCGACTTCAAGAGACTCTCTTTCCTTAATAACTATATTAAACTCCTTTCATTATGATTGGAATCTGACTCTGTCTGAAGAACGACACAGGCATAATATAGTTATCCATGTTTGAGTTTCTCATGAAACCTTCACACTTTAGGCTCAGGATGCATGATGGTATTGATGATTAGAAAAGTCTTTTCCCTCGAGGGATATTGTTGACTATAACTTGGGTGTAGCTGCAAGTACCATTACATCAATCATCCGGAGAGAAATTGAACAAATAAATTTTTGGACTTTTGAGAGTTAAATCAACACAGGCGGATACGTTTACCATCGTAATATCATACTGGAAGATCTCTTTATAGGTGTATGATTCTACTAACAGGATCAGTAGATCCCTTGATATCGTTGCCCGACTCAGGCTGGGCCATAGATACTTGCAGGAGTTTGCAGCTCCTGTTGATACTGAGCAGAGCAACATCACTCTCACAACTTGCAACATTATGTACTTGATTGTTGCAAAATTAATGAATTTAGCCAAATTTCCTACCTAACGCTACAAGATATGTGTCAGCATTTCATCCAATACAATATTTTGTCCTAGATACTTGAAAAGCATCTTACCTTTGCCTACTGTAAATGGTTCACTAATCATATACTTCTTTATGTAACCCACTCAATGTTGTCATTTGCCATATAATTCACTTATCATTGCTAAGTGCTCCTAAGGAATTGGCTTATCATGTAACCTAATGTTACTCACGTACTGACGCCCAGTCCCCAAACCTTTTTTGCCATGTGTCCTCTAGTGCACCATCGACCACGGTTTAGTTAGGAGTGCACAACAAATTCACCTTTATTGCCACAATAATCAATTACCAATCAGACCTTCATCAGACGCACAAGACGCAGCGTTAGTCAGTCAGTGTGGCCAGCTCCATATATGCAGACACATAGGATACGTGCTGAATCGCATGCCCGGTAGTCATGCGTCAACCCACCTCCCAGGAAACACTGTCCTACTGTATTGTGAGGCAAGAGTACAGGGACCAAGGGATATGATAAAGCGAATGTTCATAAGGTGGAAAACCATGATGATCCCGTCGGCTCCACAAGTCTCATCTTGCTGGTGTAATGAGAAGTTAATGCGGGTGATTTATGGGCTCATAATACAGCCTATTGCCTAAACATGAGGTGGATCTTCCTGAAAGATGGATACTACCACAGTGCTGGTGAAGTGTGGCAAGATAATGTGTTGGTGCTAGATTACTGGGGAAGTGTAGTAGGGTGAGGTGCTTGTGCCACGGTGCTGGTGAAGTATGGCAGGGAGAATCGCTGGTGCCAGAGTGCTGGCCAAGAGTCGCAGGGTGTGACACTGGTGCCAGGGTGCTGATGGAGTGTGGTAGGCGAGATGTTACCAAACTAATGTATTCACATCCTAGAAAGATATAATTACCGTCCAAAGTACAGCATTTCCCCTCCCAGATTAAGACACTTTACTCCCGGAGTAATGTACCTCCCTTCCACTCACAGAAATTTACTTCCCTCCCAGAGTAATGTTCCCTTCCATTCAGCGTAATGCACTTTCCTGGAAATAGTAATGTACATCCCTCTCACCCAAAGACATGAACTTCCCTGACAGAGTAATGTACTACTTTCCTATCCAGAGTAATATTCTTCACTGCAATACTTCCCTCCCACTGAGAGTTATGCACTTCCTACCAAAACTAATGTACATCCACCCTACCCATAGAACAGTATATCCAGCAGTATGTACTTCCCTCCCAATGAAATGTGCTCATCAAGTACTGTTCATATAGAGTACAACTCTCTTCATGTACCGTCCTCAGCAAGTACACCCGCAAGGAGGAAGTGTCATACTACGACTCCTCCCCGGCCCCGCTACGGGTGTCAGCCTGCCAATAACTCCCCAGCCCTGCCACTTGCTTTCGTCAAATAATAATGCTGGTACCCCGAGCGATCCACTCACTGACAGCACTAACAAACTCCACTATAAGTCTTAATGATACCGACAAGGACAAAAAATAGACATGAAAGCTCCCTGACGTAGCTGGGGATCGACATTTGACTGTGAGTGACAGTAAAACATATTGCTATGTAGCGCGCGCATAGCAGTTGCATCGGGGTAATGAAGGGTGCTAAGCCCCTCCAACCTCACATGGAGTACGTTACCAGTGTCCTCCAGTGGATGCAAATGTACTCCCTGAAAAACGTACATGTGCGTTACCAATGATATAAGAGTACAGCGTCACACAGGTATCTGTTCACATACATACATGTTAGGTCACATATGGCAGTCTTGCTAAATCCCCCCCAAAAATCATACCGTTAAGATACTTCGGATGCGAGACTCTTCCATCTGGATACTGTAATTCTCTTTTCCTTGTTTTACTCTTCTGTATCAAGCAGGTTTTCCCAGCAAGTTATATTCGACACCAGACGACATGAGGTAAACAACTGTGAGTTCATATATTGAAACATACTCCCTACGTTCCCAGCCACAAGGGAAACAGAGTTCATTACGCAAAGTGAAGCATAATATCTTGTTCCCAGCCACAGGTTACGGGTCATCCTGTTAAGTGAACATCAGAGCAGATCAACTTTTCCTCTTTTAGAGTGAACAACATGGCCCAGGCAAAACACACCCAAATCACGAGCATCATCTTTGAAAAGATTCCTTAATGAAGTGGCAGACGTGGAAGCGGAAAGAGCCTCCGGAAAGGATGAGCTAGATATTACACTTAAGGAACACAGTAAAGAAAAAGAAAGTGATAGATGATGAGTTCAAACGGAACGAAATATATAAGAAGAGTGAAACAATGAAACATTATGTGCATGTTCTTAAAAGCACAAATTTTACGTGTGGGAAAGATAGGTGGTTATGAGGTTATGAATATTAATGGAAACTTGGAACGGTGAGAAGTGAGCAAGATAAAGTATGTAGAGTATGTAGAAAATCTAGATCCCACATCTTGCCTCATTATGTACTAGCACGTCATTTACTCAAGGAGTACAGAAATGTATATATTGATAACCTTAACAAATTGCATGGATGTATATCATAGGGGAAATAGATAAAATATTACAGAAATATAGGTAAATTTAAACCTAAAATATAACTTTTCTTTTATAGAATTATGTGAGCCACTAGAGGGACATTCTTGGACTGGGGTGGGGATGACTTATGTCACTTCATCCTTTTGAGATATGTTATTTTATACTTATTAAACTTATTAATCAATCAGCCCTTTACAAAGAAAATAAGGAAAGAGAAAGAATTAAAAAGTTAATCAGAGATGCTGAGGTGTTTTTGGATTTGACTCTTACACGTAGAAAGGTTAGATGGAGAGAGGAAGCTCAAGGAAGGGATATATTCCCATAGCTTTACTCAAGGGAAGAGGGAAGTATCATAATGGCCAATTATCGTGTGGTTAGTATACACACAGAAACTATAGGATGCAGCAGTCAGGCGGGGGTTATGGTTCTAAACCTTGGTGGCAGGGGCACATGTAAGAAGCTCCCCTGTAAAATAAGGAAAGGGCAGCAACATCACGGCGAACAAAGAGGGGTGCTTGGAGAGAGGTGATACCTGAAGACCTACTGAGACGGAAGGCTTTTGATTGCACTGTGGCTAATAAAAAGGAGCAGGATAAATGAGTAGTAATCCATTCTAAAGAGAATATGATCCATATACATATGAAATTGCTGCTCACGAGAGAAATAATCACGTCACCAATACAACACCTCCAGCCTTTTAGAAAGCAGATTTTGTTATGTCGCTAATATGGAGTTTCCAAGCAGTGGAGGATGAGGTTATGCCTATATTATCTACGTTACTGCAAGGAAGAATAACGATGTTTTGAAACTGAACAGAAGGATAAGAAGACATTTGGGAAGTGATGATGGTATGAAATATCTTTTTTCAGTGCGAAGAACAGAATGAGTATAAGAGCAAGGAAGGGAGGGAAAAAGATTGAAAGTATGTAGAGTGGGATCATCACAGTAGGAGTGGAGAGGGTTAGATAAAAAAAAGATCATATATGGTTGGGGAGGACAGAATCCTTAGGGATTCCACTGCTGAAAGAATGATTGAGGAAAGTTGATCCATTAACGACTACTGCAGTGAACCGACTAGAGAGGATATATTGCATTAGGTTATTGAAACATAGAAAAAACAAAGGAAGGGTTTTCAAAAAGCAAAGACTGTGCAGTAACCTGTCAAATTCTTTTGAGATGTGGAGAGCCATGACAAATGATGCACGAAAATCCCTGAAGGAAGAGGACCAGAGATGAGGCGTATAGGAGAGAAGATCACCTATGGAACTTGCGCCTCGAAAGTTGCATTGGTGAGAAGAAAGAAGGAGGATTATACTAAAGGAGGACTGAAAGACTTTGGAAACAGCAGAAGTGAGAGCAATGGGACGATAGTTGGAATGGTGAGAATGGACTCCTTTATTAGGGATGGGCTGTAGCAAGACATACATCAATGAAAATGGTTAAATTTGGCCTTTGAGACAGAGACGAAACAGACAAGTAAGGATAAAATCTAACTCAGAAACACACTCTATTTGGACTCGCGGAGGAATACCATATGAACCATACAACTTTTCCACTTGAAGTTAGGAAAGTACTCGGAAGATCCGGTGCAAGGAAAGTACAGGAGAGCGGATAGTGTTAGTGGATGGAGATAGGATAGGAGGAAGAGATGCAGATTTATCCAACATAGAACCAGAGGATAAAATAGGAACGTGATAGGGCGGCTTTATCAGCTGCACAGTTAGTTATAAATGATTAGGTCAGGGGAGCGGAAGAAAGGTTGAAGTATGTAATTTTTGCTAATACCACCTCATGTTGATTGATCTAGTGCCTGTAATGCCTTGCCTATGCCTTGTCATGTGGGCTGTCCAGTGCCTGTAATGCCATGCCCATGCCATGTCATGTGGGCTGGTACAGTCCATGTAATGCCTTGCCCATGCCTTGTCATGTGGGCTGGTCCAGTGCCTGTAATGCCTTGCCCATGCCATGTCATGTAGGCTGGTCCAGTGCCTGTATTGCCTTGCCGATGTCACGTCATGTGGGCTGTCCAGTGCCTGTAATGCCATGCTCATGCCATGTCATGTGGGCTGGTACAGTCCATGTAATGCCTTGCCCATGCCTTGGCATGTGGGCTGGTCCAGTGCCTGTAATGCCTTGCCCATGCCATGTTATGTGGGCTGGTCCAGTGCCTGTATTGCCTTGCCCATGCCACGTCATGTAGGTGGACCAGTGCCTGTAATGCCATGCCCATGCCACGTCATGTGGCTGGTCCAGTGCCTGTAATGCCTTGCCCATGCCATGTCATGTGGGCTGGTCCAGTCACTGTAAAACCTTGCCCATTCCACGTTATGTGGTCTGGTCCAGGGCCTTTAATGCCTTGCCCGTGCCATGTCATGTGGCTGGTTCAGTGCCTGTAATGCCTTGCCTATGCCTGTTCATGTGGGCTGGTCCAGTGCCTGTAATGCCATGCCCATGCCACGTCATGCAGGCTGGTCCAGTGCCTGTAATGCCTTTCCCATGCCAAGTCATGTGGGCTGGTCCAGTGCCTGTAATGCCTTGCCCATGCCATGTCATGTGGGCTGGCCCAGTGCCTGTAATGCCATGCCCATGCCACGTCATGTGGGCTGGTCCAGTGCCTGTAATGCCTTGCCCATGCCTTGTCATGAGGGCTGGTCCAGTGCCTCTAATGCCATGTCCATGCCACGTCATGTGGGCCGGTCCAGTGCCTGTAATGCCTTGCCCATGCCTTGTCATGTGGCTGGTCCAGTGCCTGTAATGCTATGCCCATGCCACGTCATGTGGGCTGGTCCAGTGCCTGTATTGCCTTGCCCATGTCAAGTCATGCAGGTTGGTCCAGTGCCTGTAATGCCTTGCCCATGCCACGTCATGTGGGCTGGTCTAGTGCCTGTAATGCCTTTCCAATGCCACGTCATGTGGCTGTTTTAGTGCCTGTAATGCCTTGCCCATGCCATGTCATGTGGGCTGGTCCAGTCCTTGTAAAGCCTTGCCCATGCCTTGTCATGTAGGCTGGTCCAGTGCCTGTATTTCCTTTCCCATGTCACGTCATGCAGGTTGGTGTAGTGCCTGTAATGCCTTGCCCATGCTACGTCATGAGGGCTGGTCCAGTGCCTGTAATGCCTTGCCCATGCCATGTCATGTGGGCTGGTGAAGAGAGCACTGAAACTAAATCAACTTCTTATCTGTAATATTGGGTAACCATAACCTGACCTTCCTTCTTCCCTCCAATCAACCTCCTTGCCAACCTCCTTCCTACACCCCTTCCCTCGCCTTCTGGCCAACCTCCCTTCTTTATCCATTTTCTCCACTCTACCTCCCTGCCCTCCCCTCTCCTGCTTCCAAACCATTCCTGTCCTGTAACCCTTCCTTCTGCCTCAATCTCCTCCTCCCTTGCTAGAGCCTCCACTTCCTTTCGTGTTTTCAACCCTTCCCCGGTCAAAATTTCCCCCTTCCCTCCCACAACCACATCCTCCTCTCCTGTGTTCAAGACTGCCCCGCCGCAACTCTCCCCATGCCCTCTTGTCTTCAGTCCTTCCCTCTGCCATAATCTCCCCCCCCCATTCATGTCTTCAAACTCCCTTGCCATAACCTCCCCTACCCACCCCACAAGGTCACTTCCCGTTTCTTTTCATCTCTCTTCTTTCCTTCCTGTTTAATGACCCCTTTACCCTCCCTACGCTTTCCCTTCTCTCCCATCCCTCTACTCCCTTCCATTATTTTCCCTGCTCGCCCCTCCCATCCCCTGTTCCTTATCCTTCTTACATATGCATCCCTACACTTCCGCACCCATCATTCCTCTTTCCATCCCACTTCCCCTCTTCCTTGTCCATCTCTGTTCTTCATGGCTATCTCTCACTTTCCCTGTGCACCTGGCCTCTGCCTTCCCACTCCCATTCCTTCCCTTTCCCTGCGCACTTCCTCCACAGTCCACACGTCATCGCCAGATTTGGTTCACTCTTCATAACACTGTGAACATGATGGATAATTGGTGGAGGGAGGGAGGGGACGGGGCGTGTATTGAGGAGGGTGAGGGGAGGGGGAGGTGAGCGTTAGGGAAGGGGAGCTGTACAATGGCGGGCGGAGACAGCCGGGGTGGGCAGCTGGGTAGTGTTCAGAGGACATGTGTAAAGTTGGGGTAGGAGGAATTATGAGCATAGTGTAGGTGGACACTGAGGGAAATATGGGCATGGGGAGTGTGAGCATGCAGTAAATATAGGTAGGTGTGGACATGGGAATTATGGTACGGTTGTGTGGGTATACGGAAATGTGGGTATGAGGAAGTGTGGGCATGGGGGAAGTATAGGCATGAAAGAATGTAGGTATGTGTAAGTATGAGCATGGAGAAAGGGGGTATGGGGAGTGTAGGGATGGGTAGGTAGTGGTATGAGGAGTGTGGGCGTTGGGAAATGTGCGCGTAGGGATGCGTAGGCATGGGCGGAGTATAAGCATGACGTAATGCGAGCATGGGAGAAGTATAGGCATAAGGGAAAATATGGGCGTGGGTTAGTATGGGCGTGGAAGAGTGTGGGCGTGAAGGAATGTGGGCCTGGTAGAGATTGGGAAGTAAAGACACGGGGGAATATGGGCATGAAGAAGTGTGGAGTAGTGTGGGGATGAGAGAGTGTGGGTGCGGGGAAATATAAGCATGGGAGAATGTGGGGAAAGGGGAAGTATGGGAATGTGGGTATGAAAGCGTGTGGGTAAGCAAGTGTGTGGGCCTCAGGAGTTTAAGCATGGGGGAAGTATAAGCGCTGGGAAGAGTGGGAACTGGGGAGTATGGGCATGGGGGAGGCTGAGCACGAGGGAGTTTGGGCATAAAGGGGTCTGGGCAAATATGGGTAAGGAGGAAAGAGAGTGATGGAAAATTGTGGGTTTGGGGAGTGTGGGCATGGGGATTTTGGGGCATGAGGCAGTGTGGGCATGGGGGGAAGTATAAACATAGTGAATGTGGGCGTTGGGGGAAGTATAGGCATGAGAGAGTGTGAGGATGGGAAAATATGGGTACGGATTGTGGGCGCGGAGTAGTGTCGCATTGGGGTGTTTGGGCATTGGGAACCATGGGCATGGGGGAGCTTAGGCATAGTGTTAGTATGGGCATTAGGGAGTCGGGCTTAAGTGGAGTTATGGGCATCAAGAGTATGGGCATTTAGGAGTGTGGGCATGGGGTGACGTATGGGCACTTGGGGAGTGTGGGCATGGGGGGACGTATAGGCATTTAAGGAGTGTGGGCTTGGGGAGAAATGTGAGCATGGGGAGTATGCGCGTGGAGGAAAGTATGGGCATGGGGAAGTGTGGGTGTGGGTGAGTAGCATGAGCAAGAGGCGTGTGGGCATGGCAGGATAGCATCGGCATAGCGTACTGTGGGCATGGAGTGGTGTGGGTGTAGAGTAGGGCTGAAACTAATGCCATTGTCACTCAGCCCAATGGTACCAGAGAATGGTCGTCTGCCTTACAATCTAAAGTGTCTGCCTTGCCCAACGCTCTTGAGCTTGCAGGAATTACAACCACAAACAGTTTGATTATCCTAAATTCTCAACTGTCACTACTTGCCCTAAATATCTTGACACCAGAATGTAAGATGCTTGTCTGTGAAGCCAGACACAGATATACGAGCATTACTGATGAACGGATTAAAGTCAAACACTAGTGTAATCCTTCTCTCAGTTCTCGGAGAAAGTGGCAAAGCTGATGCTTAAGCCAAACTGGCGCTTGATAGAAGAGGCTTTTGAGCACAATACTAGGTTGTCTAACCTGTCAACAGGGAAGAGCTAACATACCCCTTACATGTCTTTGTAAATATACGCGATTTGATCCATTTTGCATCATAGTGAAAGGTATGGCTGTACCCTCTGTGGAAATGCTTACCATACGAAGCGTAAAGTGTTTGGGTCGAAGCGTGGCGCTCAAGGGATTTTACCATCTTGTTCAAAGGATCAAAAGATAAACAGGACGCATGACTACATCTCTCGTGCCGTGTGACAAGGGGCGGACCTCGACCCGTCAGTATGATTACCGTAGATTTTGAGGGATTTCTCAGCTCAGACGACACTGACCGGTCCTCACAGGTCTACACACACACACACACACACACACACACACACACACACACACACACACTGTAATACAGTGGTTAACGTTGCTGACCATAAGTCAGCACAGGCCAGCCCCGGGTCGGACCTACATGAGTTCGAATCCTGAGCGTGACAATCAGCCCACACCTAACCCTGGTGTTCATCCCCCCCCACGTGGGTTGTCGTTACGTAAGTATCCAGCTTAGGCTGCAGTGTGTGTGTGTGTGTGTGTGTGTACACAAAAGTAAAGACAATGTTCCGGAAATGAGGTTATGAAAAGGGTCCCCCGTAACACAAACACGGTGATCACAAGAAATAATCATATGCACTGCCATCATCAACACTTACTTCCCATCGGCAGCAAACCCTAAGAGGCGTGGCGGGGCTTCCCGGCCCACTGCCACCCCTCCCTTCGGCGGTTTAAAGAGAATATGAAATTTTTTTACCACGGGAATAATCATCTCATCATGTTCTTCTTAAAACTGACGCCTAAAACACATCAGGCCTCACAGATACCCGGTCAGAGGGAAGGAGATGATAAAGGACTTCTTCATCTGAACGGTACGGTACAGGTGGTAATGACCTACAGTTAGTAGGAAAGGTAGGGATCTGTGAGTGGTGGGTTGTGAGAAGATAAAGAGGTTGTGTGGGAGAGTTGTGAGGTGTGTGAGAACCTGACGAGTTGTGAAGAATGGTTTGTTGTGAGGGAGAGTGAGGCAAACTTGTGACTTTTGAGAAACGAGAGGCTGTGGGGGATGAGAACGTGTTGTGGAGCAAAGTTGTAAGTTGTAAGGGGAGAGAAGGGACTGGAGGAGAGAGAAACAAAATCTATGACGGGAAACTGAGTACATGACAGGAGACGTTGGACGGATGGTCGTATGGTAAAGGTAATGATAATGATACTTCCCTTTATGTCAAGCTACCATCCAACTGGTTCCGTAAGCCTGCACATGACGGTGTCACAGGCTGTTGGAAAGATAGCGTACTGGAAGCTGACAACAGTGTGATGTGCTATAATCTGACAACATTGTGATATGCGCTGTGATCAAGAATGCCAGCACGACCCCGGGGCAAACAACCTTCTCCGTCATCCCCCCCACCCACCCACCCACCCACACACACACACACACGCACACACACACACACATCCCTCTGTGAAGGGGGCTGGTGGCGGCAATGTCTTTAGGGCCGCTTTCTCTCACCATTCGAACCTTTCTTTCAAGAACTCACTAAAAAGAGCCTTTCATAGGTCTGCAAAGAGCTCATAAATAATGCAAAATGCTTGCAGTCTATTATGTAACGATGACGAAGTGAAGACGAAGGATTTTTCTTTATATTTTGAATAAGATAAAGTGGAAGCTAGAAAAAAAAAGAGGAGTTCATTCCCCTCCCGACAACATCGCGGTGTTTCGTAAGATCACAGCAATATGATGTGTTTTAACCTGACAACAGTGTGGTGTGTTGTAAACTGACAGTTAACAGTGTAGTGTCTTGTAAGCTGATGGCAGTTTGGTATGTCTTAAACTCAAAACATTTTGGTATGTTATAAGAAAGCATCAGAGTGGTGAGTCGTGCCGTGAGGTCAGGAAAATTATCGTTTATCGTAAGCTTAGAGCAAACTGGTGAGACGTACGATGAGACCCTCGACCAGGGGTCAGGTATGGTGACACCCCTGACTAGAGGATACAGTGTGGGTCTGTGTACCCAGGTTATACTCCTGATGCCTGACTCCCCCACCCGATAGGTTTACATATGAGAAATTTTTCTTTATAAGCACAAACAGTAAATTACATGCCAACAATGCATCTCCAATATAAGTGACTCACTTTCAGTTCAACAATCCTAAATACCATTGCAGAAAAAATTACGCGCTCACCTAATTCTTTAGTTACCAAAGTTGAAGAAAACTTGGACGATATTAAGAACTTACTAGTTTTCAGATCTGCGCCATCTGTCGACTGCGCTGCGCCAACAACGCAACTGTATCTATATTAATTAGACATACCCATTATCAGTCTGCGGTGCGTCAGAGAGTGAGTGAAATTATCGAATTATATACTCTTTCTATCAATGCTGGACTCTGGCTTGGAATAAGAAGCTACTTCATTTAGAGTTCATTCGAAAAATATAAAAGTAATTCGCCTCTGAAAAGCTTAAACCCTTGAGTACCTTAATATACACCTTGAACACGAGGATGTGGACTGGCTTTTGACCTGGCCTATATGTGTCAAGTCAGTAACAAGTCCATCACACTCAGTGATTGTTCCGTCGAGCTTAAGGGTCGTATCGTCGCGTTTAAAGGTAGTACCGTTTTGCTCAAAGATCGTACCGTCGTGCTTAAGAGACGTACCGTTTTGCTCAAGGACCGTGCCGTCATGTTGACGGGGATAATGATGTGGCAGGCAGCCATTTTGCAGCTGGGAGTGACACACCAGCGAGCGTGCCGGCCGCCTGGTGTCTGGAGATAAACTCACTCAACTGCTACATAAGAAAAGTTAAGTGTAATTGTATCTTCCTCCCACTGGCCGGCCTGTCTGGCTCGCGTGCCTGCCTGACAGACTCTTGTAGAGTGCGGGAGGAGGGAGACTCCATTCATACCCAGCAACAGCTGAAGGACTTGTCTCCCTACACGTAACCAATTCACGCGGTAATTACTCCAGCTACGGCCATCGACCGCGGCACTAAAGTTCACCCCAGCTGCTGCAGCGAGTACACCTACCTCCAGCCGCTGTGACTTGCTGATTCAAGAGAAGTACTTCTCAGAACACGTCCAGCCGGAATCTTCACAATTCAGAATGAATTATCGTTATATACAAGATTCATCCGTACTGATGGCCTCTCAAGCAACTTCATTCAGACAAAAGAATAAAGGAGATCTGACCCGTCGCAAGCAGTCAGGAGGCCCTTGATGCTGGTGTAACTATCAGCTGTGCAAAGCAGACCAACCGCATTAGCGCGCCGATGCTGTAGCCTTCACAGCGGCTTGACTACATTCTTAACTAGCCACATCAGTACTGTACAAGTGATCCGTGGAGCCACCTGATCTAAGACCCCCTAACCCAAGCAGTTGCTTCCTTGTCAGTATTCTGCTCTTTCTGTCTCTTCCCGTCATACTAGCTGCTCCAGTCTGGTCAGTTTGCTGGGTCACACGCCTCTAATGGCCAGAAACATCCTACCGGGCATATAGTTTTCTGATGGCTAGGGCCACCTTCCCAAGCCCACATGTTTCTTATGGGCCGGACCAGCCTACCAGACCCACAGGTCTCTGATGGGCCGGAGCAGCGTGGCAGGCCTGCAGATCCCTAATGGGCCGGACCAACCTGCTGAATGACAAGTTTCTGATGGGTAAGGACAGCCTGCTGGCCTTGAGATCTCTGACGTGCCGGACCAGCCTGCCAGGCCCATAAGTCTCTTATGGGTAAGGACAATCTGCCGGGCCTGTTGCAGGTCTCTACTGAGCCAGAACAGCTTTATGGGGTCGCCAGTCACGATAGACAAAAACGGTCTGTCGAGGCCGCTAGTCTCTCTGACGGGCCAGATTAACCAGGTCTTTGATGGGCCGTACCATCTTCCCGGGACCATTGGTCTCTGATGGGTTAGTGACCAGCTCCCGTGATCGCCAAAGGACCGGGACTGTATGAAGAGGCTTCACCAATCCCAGCCCTTCGTAGTCTCCCTGATTCCGGCCAGATGACGGCTCATGCCGCGGGCTTCTTTATGATGGTGGCGGTGGTGGTGGCGGCGAGTGGTGTGGTGGTGGTAACGGTGGGGAAGGTAGTGGTGTTAGTAGTTCTATTAGTGTTGTTGGATAATGGCTCGAGTCACGAGCAAAAGAACTCCCTTGACTCCATCCCTCTAAAAGGGATTAACATTGGCCGAGTGGTTGCGGTGCAATAGGGACTTCAACTGTACTGTTAGCATGGAACAACACTGTTGTCAGTGTGTGTTGAGGAGTATTCTAGTGGAATGTTTTCACCTAACCCAAAACAAGATAAAACAACGGTTGAATTTAGTTTTGCAGTGAGAAATGCAAATCCGATTGTCCTTTGTAAAATATGAGGATAAACTTGTTTTTATTTACACTATTTATATATATATATATATATATATATATATATATATATATCATCCCGGGGATAGGGGAGAAAGAATACTTCCCACGTATTCCCTGCGTGTCGTAAAAGGTGACTAAAAGGGGAGGGAGCGGGAGGCTGGAAATCCTCCCCTCCAGTTTCTGCTTTTCCAAAAAAGGAACAGAGAAGG
>JAYMFT010019564.1:0-16489 GCA_038088735.1 Panulirus argus
CTCTCTCTCTCTCTCTCTCTCTCTCTCTCTCTCTCTCTCTCTCTCTCTCTCTCTCTCTCTCCCTCTCTCTCTCTGTCCCCACCCCCCTGCTCCTGACGATACTCATGTCTCGTCTCGGACATAAAACTCTCTTCCCGTTATAATGTTTCCCCGTGTTAAGTGTGTGTCTGCCTAATGGCCACCTAATCCCTTGGCTGGGGGTCCCGGGCGGCGCTGCACAGAAATTGCCTTATTCATAATTTCCCGGTCGTAGGACGAACTTGGCGGGTTTTCGTTGGCATATCTTCGGAAACTGTGAAAGTAAAGCCATTCAAGTAACGCTCTTGTAGAGTTTATGGTCGGCGAGGAGGGGCTGGTAGAATATTACCTGGAAAAGATTCTCACTACATGGTTCCTGCGCCTTTGCGATAACACGAGTTTAACTGCTTTCGGTGTCAAAGACTTCATTCATTGTGCTCGAAGAGTGGTTTTCTAATATTTATACACCAGTCAGAAACCTCATTGTGGTGTTTTAAAGCCCCATTTAGTAATTCTTCAGATGTGAGTCCCCGAACTCAAGTACCAGATTTCAAAATCACGTTTGCCTCTTTCAAAACCTAATGGGCTGTGCTTCTAATATGCTTCCCAGTGATTGAGACGCTTATCAAAGCGTCATTTTGGTGCTTTAAAGCCTCATTTATTATGCTTCAGAGGTGGTTCTTCATTACTCGCATACCTTTCAAAATCAAATTCTTCCTGTTTCAAAAGTCTCGTCATTGTGCTTCAAATGTGTTTCCAAGTAGATACACACCAATTAGAATTTTTCGTGTACTTTCTTATTTCTGCAGTCCACATGATTCCTGCTTCAGGCGTCTATTAGAAAAGTTTTGTTCAGGGTTGGCCGAGCGGTGAGGTCTTGACCATAAAACGTGTAGTTTTCAAGTCACTGTGTCCCACCATTACCGTGCGATTAAAGCCTCATTGTCATGTTGCAGTCAGCTGTTAGTTCTCCCATTTACGCCTTTTCGAACACGAGCAGGCATATAAACACGCATGAAAGCGCCAATAAGCACACACACACAGACGCAAAGGCCTACTCATCCATATCAGAAAGAGAGAGAGAGAGAGAGAGAGAGAAGAGAGAAAGAGAGAGAGAGAGAGAGAGAGAGAGAAGAGAGAGAGAAGAGAGAAAGAGAGAGAGAGAGAGAAAGAGAGAGAGAGAGTTACAGGCTTGACCATTTTCTGTTAGCTGGATCCCATCCCTGGCCGAGCGAGAATGGGGCATCATATCAGGATCAAATAACTACCCTAATTGCAAATGTTCCATTTGTCTTTCATCTGCTGCGGTGGATATTATCTCTGTGGTTGACGCATTGGTGTTCCAGTGTGCTGGGTTGTGGGTGTTTTTGAGGTGAGCGTGCGTGTCTGTGGATGTCTAACAGGGAAGGACTATTACAACATTTTTCATGGATGTGAACTGTATCGAGGAAGATGGGAGTGGTTAGCTACGGCTGTCGGCACTCGTCTGCCACATCCCAGGGGTCATACCGATGTTGGTGTTGTGAGGGCTGATGTTACGTCCTGTTGTTCCTGGACGCAGTGAATGGTGATGTTTGTCTCTGACAGTGACTTAAGACGGTGCCAGTTTGGGATGCTGGTGAAGACGGTGACAGCAGTGTCTGAGCTATAGTGCTCTGTGTTACCATCTTGATGACTCTTAATATTTCAGACGGTTATAGTGACAGTCACTGACTTGGTGCTTTATATAGTGTCAGCGACAGTTTGAAAGAAGTTAGCAGCGTAAGCATTGGTTTTAAGGGTCAGGCTTAGTGATAGAATCCGGCACGGAGTTGCTGCGAGTGACAGTGAAAAGTCATCTTAACAGCAGTGTCATAGCGACAGCAAGACAGTGATGGTGCCAACCTTAGAGTCAAGTGGTGACGGTACCATCCCCACTACCTGGGCGGACTTGGGATGTCGTTACCATCATGACGATTTGTATGATGTATTCAACACTATTCCTGTCACGGGAGCACCGTAGCGCTCGTGACCAAAATATCCAGGTAAAGTCAGACCGGAGGAGCTCAGCGACCAGAGGTTTGACGAGCGTGAGGAACGTGCTCATGTCTTCGATCAAGAACGGTGTCGCAGCGCAGGACCTCGGGCTTGAGGTGAATGTTGCTGCAATCCAGCAGGCACGCCTCGCAACCAATCATGGAGAGATGCGAGATGATTTACGAATGTGTCCACCACTCGCGCCAAATAGACGAGCCTATGGAAAGACAGTAAACGTACTTAATGAACCAACGCTTCAACATCCATTGTTATAATCACCTGGCCACTGGCGTGTGACAAAGACCCTTTGTGACCCCGGGCATCCTTTTGGACCACGGCTCACGGGGTGAACACGGCCGGAACAATCAATTAGCCGGTGATAGCGGGGAAAGTGAGGCTGAATTGGCTGGTGGTACGACCGGCCTGGACGACTGATGATGGCATGGCTGTTCTAGTTAATTGGTGGTAGATATGATCTAGAGGACATGGTCTAAATGGCTCATGGTGAGCGAGCTCTGGAAGGCCTGAGGGGGGTGACAGGTGTGTCGGCCGCCACACCCACGCCATTAACTGATTAAGGCTCAGATGTGTCTCTGTCTTTCGTGGAAGTTTTACGTGGTGGACAGATACGTGTAAACGATCCATACCTTCAAGACGGCGTCTTTTATAGTTATTATCATTATTCCACTTGTCTTAAATTACTTATCTTTCATACTTTTTCTGTTATTTCAGCTGTCTCGTTTACTTTGCTCTTGAACTCATTTTTGTATGCTCCATCCACACATAATTCCTCCTCCTCCTCCTCCTCATCTACGTCCCGCCTCCTGGTCTCTCCCCTCCCCTTCCCCTCCCTCTTTACCTGAGAGGAGATCATTCTCCTGTTCCAGCAGTTTATCTCTGTCCTTCCCACTTCCTTTCCCTTTAGCATAAGTCACCCCATCCCTTTCTCACAAGCCCTCTCCCACAAGCCTATAACTCCCCTCCTCTCCCACAAGCCAGTTCCTCCCCCTCGCCCAAAAGCCCATCCTTCCTCCCCCCACCCCCTCACACAGGCCTAGTACTCCCTTCCCTCCACACGCCTCCTAGAAACCACCCTCTTCCCAGCCCCATTAACTGCCACTCCCCATACCGTACAGGCAACCCTCCACCTCTCCCACAAGCCAACCCCTCCCTGTCCCCATCAAGACCCCCCACCCCCCACCCGAGGAGATGGGGGTAAGGGAGACCCCCGGCCGGGCGGGTGATCACTCGGCACCCGCGACAATCTGCTCCAGACCGTCCTGGAATTCACATTTTTTTTTCCTATCCTAAACAAACCAAACGGATCTTTGTCAAGCTTAGTTTCACACGCTTGGGTTTCCACCGGCCAGGGTGAGGGAGATAAGGACGTAGGGGTGAGAGAGAGAGAGAGAGAGAGAGAGATTCGCAGCCGCTTGAAGCAAGGGGAAATCACCCCACCCAGTGGAAGGAAAGACATCCCACTCAGTGAGAGGGAGGCCACCCCACTCAGTGAGAAAGAAGTCCACCCCACTCAGTATGAGAGAAGCTATTCCACTGCCCATCATGAAACCATCATTCGCCAGTGATGAAGGTCGTGGTTCTAAGGGAGGGGTGGTGGGCGTGGTCTTAAGAGAAGATTGTGGGCCTGGCCTGTGGGAAGGATAGTGGGCGTGGTCCTAATGAAGGATTGCGGGAATGGTTTAGAGGGAGAATGCTGGGCGTGGTCTTAAGGGAAGATGATGGGTGTATCCGACAGTTAAGATGGTGGGTGTGGTATAGAAGAAGCACTGTGACTGTAGCTTAGAGGAAGGACGGTAGGCGTGGTGTCGAGGCAAGAGAGTGGGCTTGTTTTAGAGGGAGGATGGTGGGCGTGGTCTAGAGGACGGATGACGGGCGTGGTTTGGAGTTTCCATCTGTGGGCGTGGTCGGGAGTGTTGATGATGGCGAACTAAAGGGGTACTAGCAAGCGTAGGTAGTGTGGTGGTCATATTGGCTTGTATGTCCAGGGTCTAGCTCTTGCTGTAGTGTGGAGGGTTGATGGTGGGATCTGGAGTTGATGGCTGGGTTCTGGAAGATTGATGGCTGAGATCTGCAATATTGGTAGATGGGATTTGGAAGATTGATTGCTGGGGGTCTTGAGTTGATGGCTTGACTCTAGGAGGTTGTTGGCTGGGACATGGAATGTTGATGGCTGGAATCTAGAGGTTTGATGACTGGGGTCTGAAGTTGATAAATGGGATATAGAACATTGATGACTAAGGTCTGGAGGGTTGATGGCTGGGGTTTGGACTTGATGGCAAGGGTCTGGAGTTGATGCCTTGAGTCTGGAGGGTTGATGGTTAGGGGTCTTGAGTTGAGCACTGGGGTTTGAGTTGATGGCTGAGGTCTAGAGGGTTGGTGGATGGAGTTGATGACTAGGGTCTGGAGTTGATGGCTAGGGCCTGGAATTGATGGCTGGGGTCTTGAGGTGATGACTGGGATTTGCAGTTGATGGGTGGGGACTGGAGTTGATGACTGGGATCTGAAGCTGATGATTGGGGTTTTCAGTTGATGGCTGGGTCTAGAATGTTGGTGACAGGATGTAGAGGTTGACTGTTGGAGTCTAGAGGGTTGATGGCTGGAGTCTGGTTGGTTCATGGTAGCTGGGGTGTGGAGGGTTGATGTCTGAGGTTTGGTGGATTGACAGTGGTTTGGGTCTACAGGGTTGATGGCTGATGCTTGGTGGGTGTTGATGACTTGGGTCTCAAGGGTTGACACTGACCTGATCTGGTCGCATTCTTCCCCTGGAAGTGCCAACCTTACGCCTCCTTTTCCACCTAAGCTCCTCCTTTAGGCTGTGATCGTACATGTCAGCTTGTCTAGAGGGCTGAAGGTGGACGTGGTCTACAGGGGGGGAGGATGGGTTAGGCCAGCAAGCATGAGGACAGACACAGTCTAAATGGCTGATGAGGAGGATGGTGTTCAGAGACGATGGTAGGAGTACTCGACAGGAATAATGGTGGAGTTCTTGTATTGTGTTGATGGTGGGTGTGATCAAGAGAGTTGGTGATGGATTTGTTGTGGTGGTTGATGCCTTGAGAGTGGATGGTATCCTTGCTTTGAAAAGTTAATAGTTGACGTTGTTCATTGGTCAGACGTAGTCTATAAGTTTCATGGCTGCTGTGTGTGAGAGGGCTGAAGTTTGACGTGGCAGAGAGAGGGCTGAGGGCGAACGTATTTTAGAGAGCTAATCATCCAGATGGCTTTTGTTTGGCATGGTCCTGAGGCATTTTGCTTTGTGAGGGTAAGAGGGCTTGTGTTTGGCGTCGTTTAAGAAAGCTGGTGTATAACATGGTCGAGAGGCCTTAAGTTTGGCGCGGTGAAGAAGCCTTAAGTTTGACGTGGTCTAGAGTACTTATGTATGGCGTGGTTAGGAGGCCTTATGTTTGGCATGGTTTGACTTGGTGTGGAGGCCTTATGTTTGGTTTGGTCTTGAGGCTTTCTTATGTTTGGTGTGGTCTAAAAGGCTTATGTATGGCGTGGTTAAGGGTCTTACATATGGCGTAGTCCAGAGGTCTTATGTTTGTGCGTGGTTTAGAGACCTAATGTTTGGTTTGTTCTTGGGGCTTTCTTATGCTTGGCGTGGTCCAGAGGCCTTATATTTAGCTTGGTCTAAAAGTATTTGTTTCTTTCAGTGCTGTAGAGGTTAGGGGTATTGTCATTCACCGCCTGTCGCTTGGAAATTTTAATTGTCACCTAACGCAGCATCTTAGATGATAAGAATATAGAAGGCAGTACAGGGCAAGTGAAGAACAACTTTTTACAGACAGCTGTTCTAGATTTGTTCAGAATCACCAGCCTTAGAGACGAAACACAAAAGTACATTACTATAAACATATGATTCAGAGCGATTAGAACGTTCAATAGATGTTGCTTTTGGCAGCATAGAGTAGATTGTAGCAGCATAGGGTGAACTGTGGCAGCATAGGGTTTGAGTGCTGTACGCCTAACGGACACACTCATAACCTGCGGCCGACAGTTAGACTGGTCGGTGGTGTACATTAAAAAGTGACCTTGGCTGTCGAAACGACCACCAACATCGCTTTATCCAGCAAGACACAAAGAAGAAACGTCCATTGTACCGGTGAATGAGAAAAGCAGTATTGTTCTACTGACGTTAAGAAACCATTGAGTCAATGATTCGACCCTTGGATACGTTGGCGTGACCTTTGACCTGACCCTTAAGGTTCGGGTCAAAGGTCAGGCCAGCCATCAACCTTCATGCCGAAGCAACTGAAATTAGATGCCCTCTTTTTGTGCTACGCTAGTGTTGCAGTGCCGAAGGAAGATAATGTTGAGAAGGCCTGTACAGACACATGACACAAATTGTCATGATCCGATTAGTTCTTAAAGCTGGGAAGAATTAAGTGAATGATTTGAAAGTAGATCTAGACCTCGGCAATACTTACTGTAGAACAACCGATAATCAGCATATTGTAAAACTGATCACAGTGTGTTGCAAATCCAGAAAAAAAGATATACTGAAAAAAGAGTATTGGTCTTCAGCGCAGAATCTGTCTTTGAAGCTGTCTCAAAAGAAAGTACGTAACTGTTTGGTGACACAGTAACAGTGAGGACCGAGACTGTACAGACATTATGAACGATCTGATGAAAAAAACTGTTATACAAAAGAAATGTTTGGCTCTCATGGCCACTACAGAAGCCCTGGGAGATACCAGACATTGGCCAGTTGGCGACTGTGATAAAGATAACGTTTTTTGATCTTTATGTTGAACAAAAGTTACTGAAGTAAGGGGTTAATAATCTTAGCTGACTTTCAGAACAATATTTGGGAAAGTACCCTTTTCTTTTTTTACTGAAAATGTAGCATTAACACTGATGGGGCATCTGCTGGAGTACTATAAGGTACAGGAAAACTGTCAGTCCCCTTGTTAAGCAAGACGACTCTTCTTGGCGTTCATCACTTGCCATAGCATCAGGAACCATCGCCAGCAAAGCCTCTCGATTATGGATGTGTCATGATGTCTTAACAGAAATGATCTACTCATGTTTGAGCTGCAGTCTGATGGGCCAGACGTCTTACGGCAATTTTGGAGGATGGTAAAGATACCATACTGCATACAGATCATTATAAAGATACCATACTGCATACTCGTACTCAGATCATTTGCTGGAAGAAATCGATTTCCAGGATTCCTAGATCTGACACAGGAGTCAAAGTGACTTTCCAAGTCCAAACTGTGCATTATATGCAACATAATGGCAAGATTTGATTAACGAATTTTGGCTATCGCGCAGATATAACGCTTAAAGCTAAATATGTTAGAACCTGAAGCTACAGGGCAAAGATAAATACACAACTCGCACCTCCAGAATGTGAACAAAAGAGTTAAAACTGTTATTCAACGTGAGGTTAATCCTCTGTCTTTTGTCGGTCGCATTGAAACGCTTCAAGCAGTCGGTGAAATATTTCAGTGACTCTGTGAACCCATTAAGCGCAGTTGACGTTTCCGAAAGTGCTGTATCCGTTGGGCAGGTTATTTCCCCAAGAAGTGAAAGAACTCGAATTGAAGATTGTGGGAAATGTGGGTCGGTGCCTCAGTAGACTTTACTGTTAATGAAATGTATGTTGATGGGTCCAGAGAGTATTTAAATTCACAGCGAAATATGGATGTGTGAGGCCGTAGACTTCTCTCAGTTATTGAAGCGAAGGTTAGCATTTTCATACTTATATTCTGCGTTCATGAAATGTGGTTTGGTAAGGTTTAAGTTAATAACACAGCAACATGGAGGCCATAAGACATTGAAGACCTGTACCTTCGAATAATGTGCCTCTGTAGAGGGTAGCACCTATAGTACGGAGAGGGCAACTGCAGTGGTAAGCTGCAGAGATGGGCTCATTTCTCTCTGTAAGGCTACTGTTTCCCAGAGTTCATTACAGCAAATTACCGCACTGTACAGGCGTTGGCAGCTTAAGCATAGTTGTACATGATGCTCGGATCTTCCCACTATGGTTTGAAACCCACTGTCTTCTCATGTTATTCCTCACAGTTGCTTCCTGACGCTTTCTAATAGAGAGGTTATCTGCTTCCTCAAAAAAAATTTGATTATTTTTCCTCTTCTCCCTACATCTCTCTCTCTCTCTCTCTCTCTCTCTCTCTCTCTCTCTCTCTCTCGTGTATTCTTATAATGCCTGGCCTCGATTAGGACTTTTGACCGTGAATGTCGCCTTCGACCTCTGAATTGAGAGAAGCAGTCGCATTATCAATCAGGAAACTCTGAGCTTAAAAGTTCCTAATGTTGGTAATATCATGAACATATTTTGTCGCTAAAATACTCATCGCTGTTCATGCTGCAGCCTTACAGGGATCATTATCACAGTTGTGGAGAAAGATAAAACCGATTGCAATGATAATACAAGTTAATAGCACCCAACGGGTTTTCCCTTGCAAGGTTTGTAAACCAGAATGAAACGTTGAATGATTTTCTGAAGTTCAAAGCATGCGCTTTCTTCCGAGCTTAATGATATATTGGCTAATTGTTGGTTGGTTGGTTGTTAAGGTTTTATGACTATCAATTGCCAGAGGCACCGTCAAGTTACATCCACCAAACGAAAAATCTTCAACACTTTCTTGAGGTGTTAAGGGTATTTCTAAAACGACGTACACTCGCACAATGCATGTGGGTCATTTGCTCAACGCATTTTGCAATCGCCACATTTAACTCTAAAACTGAACACTTTCAATTAGGATCATCGGGGTAAAGTTAGATACAGTACTAATGTGTGTAGTACAATGTCAGTGTTCGCAAATCCGTATTTGGTGTTTTATCACTCGTGAAGTAAGGGTTTTGCCTTGTAAGCGAAATGGGCGTTGGTAAATCTGTAAGTAGTTTTGTGTTGATCTGGTAACGTAGTGAAAAGGGAAGTTGAAAATATTCCAAGTAAAGTTCAAGACCCTTTGGAGACTTATTTACAAAAATATATTGGACCGTCACTGCAGCTTATTAGATCCATAATATAATTACATTCGATAATTTCTCTGTTAGAGATGTTACGGGCAATTATGTCCATTAAAGGACGACAGAATGGGTCAGGGTATTTATCAGACATTCAAGAACTCTCATGCGGAAGTTAGAATGATTCCACCAAAGTCAGCGTTTTTTTCCCAAGGGTAGAGCACCTGCATTGGTAGGCTGCAGAAATAGCTTTATTGCTATCTGTGAGAAAGACGATTATTTACCTGAATTCATTTCTGATTTTGGAACAAGTGATTTCTGTATGACCGCTGGTAATTCAAAGGCGAGTTATTGTGTGTCTGGTTCATCCCCTACCGTAGAACCTTGAAACTCTTATCATGTCTTTCCTCACAGCTACAACATGCCACTTTCCGATAGGGTGTTTTCGCTTCTAAGACCTTCATGTTATTTGTGTTCTTCTCTTCTTACATCTATCTTACATTTGCCCTTTTCATGTTTTCAAGTTCTGTCCTCGAGGAAACCTTCTGTCCCTGGCTGGAGCCCTTAGGATTAGAAAGCACAAAAGTAATGCATCATCCGTCAGGAGATTTTGAGCACGAAAGCTGTTGATACTCATCATATAATGAACGGTTGTTATACCTAGTAAACACGTATGTGTTTGGGCTGCAGCCTGGCAACACAAACTTTGTATAAGGCACTTATGGAGGAGGATGAAGCTGAACATATATTCTCTTTATCCATTTGGAATAAGCCAAGGACCTCTTGCCAAAAAGGGTACTGACCTTACCCAGGACCTCTTTCTAAAGGCTCCTGCTGCTCAAGGCTGCAGTACATCTACTAGCAAGAAAATACTGACTCTTTTTAGAGTGAGAATTTCCTTGACCAGACTGGACTCCTAAAGACATAATCTCGCCAAAGGTGATTTTCACTTGTGGTGTAACCTCATCAGGTGGAGTCCGGTAATACCAGCCGAATATATTTCATTTGTGATTACCCCAGGATCATTTTCTGTCAAAGAGTCTTGGTGTTACCCAGACCTTTGCCAAAGGGTCCTGCAACCCAAGGCTAATCTACTTTGAGTGGCAGAGATATTTAGACTCCTTTGGAGTGAGAAGTTCTTTGGCGAGACTGTACTTTCAGTGACACTGCCTCGAACAGACGGGAGTCCGGTAATATCCAGCCATATATATATATATATATATATATATATATATATATATATATATATATATATATATATTTATACTCGCCATTTTCCGCGTTAGCGTTAAGCATAGAGGACTAAGCCTTAGAGGGAAATTCCTTACTTGGCTCCCTTCTCTGTTCCTTCTTTTAGAAAAGTAGACAGGAGGGGAGGATTTCCAGCCCTCCCGCTCCCTCCCCTTTTACTCGCCTTTTACGGCACGCAGGGAATACGTGGGAAGTATTCTTTCTCCCCTGTCTCCAGGGATAGATAATGATGATAATAATGATAATGATATATATATATATATATATATATATATATATATATATATATGCTGTTCACTGAGGTGACTATATTTGGCTTATATAGAAAATATCTAGCAAGGCATTTAGATCTGACGTTAGGGGATAAAGAAACTTTTGAAGTCCAGAAATGTGCTTTGTACACGAAGTAATGACAGGTTGGGTAATTGCTGATATTTGTAACTCAAACTTCACGGTGAAAATATGTACTTTGTCTAGATGATTAGTAGAGTGTTGATAAAGTATGTGTTGACTTTTTTATTCGTTTTATTTTAAAATGAGATTGATCAGTGGGGGTTTTGTGTTAATTTAGTAACAGTAGAAGAGATACTTCAGGCTATACCAAATAATTTGCAAGGTCATTTAGACAGAGAGATAGAAAGATGTATCACGGTTTCGTTGCGACTTGATCTGTCCACCTTATGATTAGAATGGCTTTCATTGATTCCTCTTGTCGGAGGAGAGGTACTGAAAATGCTGCACATGAGAGGACAAGCGAAGGGATGATTGGTTTCCCACACGTTCAGGAGCTTTGCTACAGAAAGCTACGCGCCTCTGCAGGAGCTGGCGTGTTCTGCGACGGATGGGTCAACTGGGATGGTGTGCTTGGAGCCATCTGTATGAAGACCAAGACTTTACCATCACATCATCCAGCAGGAAACACTGTAACTTAAAGCTAACTTTGCGCAACTAAGAAGACCAATAGTCTTTGGGATGTAGCCTAAACGTGGGCGTTTTAAGGGACTATTTGGTTGGTTGATCATCTGGACTTCGGCTTAGTCGACTGATAGGGTCATCAAAGGTGCCATCGTCAAGTTATAAGCATCAGTCGAAAATGTAGAACTCTTTCTTCAGGTGTTCAAGATAATTCTAAACCGGTGTACGCTCTCATTACGTAAATGGCCCCTGGTGTCTTTTGTAAGAAGGTTGAAGTGGAATACAGAGTTGTCTCACTGCACACTGTTGGGTGTGTCTATAAAAGAAAAGTTTTGAAGACTGATAGAAGAGAGAAAATACTTTTTCAGGTTCAGAATTATGCATTATAACGCAACTTAATGTGAAAAGGGCGAAAATGATGGCGAGTGACTCTGATCCCTTGCCCTTTACAGGATGCATTGAAATTCTTCTGCAGGGATTCATTTGAAAATTTGAACAGTGTAATATTATGAAACCAGTTTTTTTTTTTTTTTTTTTTTTTTTGTCAATCTCAGCAGCAGAGCTGACATATCTAAAGTTTTCTATTTTTTTTCGCGGTGGGAGATTCTTTGAGAAGAAAGGGAAAGAACTAGATGCTGAAGACAGTGAAACTAGCGTTGTGTTGGTAGTAGACACATTGCTGCGTCCGTGACATATGGGCTGGTTAAGTCCGTACGCTTTGATTATATTAGTGTGACGTACGTCAGTACGGATTTTGTCGTGTTCTTGTCAAGTTTGCCTCTGTTAGTCCAGTAAGTCTTCTGCTTATAATACGTGGGTTTGTAAGTCTGAAAGACTTTTTGTTGTGTTGATGTAAAGATTACAAGGAAATTTGTCTTAGAGTGGTTCATAGAAGTGTGTCGGGTTTTCATTGCAGTTTGGTGATTCGATTTTATGAGTAAGGCAGCGTTCCCTGATTTTTCTTTTCAGGAAGACACTGAGAGTACTTTATGCGAAGCGACGAATCAGAGACGTGAATGGTATAATAAGACAGGCAAGAACTATGCTTGGGAAGGTTATATATATGCCTCTGCAGGAGGTCGAGTCTGTTAGTGCTGGTGGGTGGTAGGCTGCTGCAGGAGTGTTCACTTACCTCAAGTAAAAACAACTACTCTCTGCTAGTGTTCATCACTCACCATCGTCATGAAGCCGTGCACGCAGAAAGTCTTCAATTGGAAAACGGCATGAGTGATTTTGATAGGACTGACATGATTAGCCATACTCTTACCGTGTAATAGTTGGTGTCCGTTTCTTATATCTGAATACCTGGCCATATGGTTAAGCTTGTGTCTTTGAAGCTTTCATAGTACTACCGGATATTAGGAGCATTAGAGAGAAGTAATCATTAGGAGCATTAGATATGAGTCTCTGCAAACACTGCACTAGATTTGCCCTCTGCCAGTGGCCTGTTAAGGGTGAAACACTAAAGGCTAAGAAGCGGCACTGGAGTTCTTTAGTTATGGAGACTCTGTTGCCGTGGCCACCCCTTTGAGGAAGTTCCAACTGGAACAGGCGCCAGAGAAATAGATAGATAGATAGATAGATAGATAGATAGATGATCAACTCTACTCTGGCTGCAGCCGCGCAGCACAGACGTCTCCAATCACTCTTGGAGGATGATGAAGCCCATTGTAAGGTTCTCGTACTGAACTCTAAAAGTTAAAATGGTTCAGTGAAGTAAAGTTGATTGCAGTGTTTCTAGACGAGATAGAGGAAATGAAGGAGTTTCTGAAGTTCAGAAGCGAGCATCGTGTGCAACTTGATGACAAATTTTGGTCCGTTGATTTCATTTTCTCACAAGGGAAATTGTAAAACTTACTGGTTTAAACAATGGAACATCAGGCTAAAGATAAATATGCATTAAATATAAATTTTGAAATTAGCTTTTAGATATCTGGAGTTTGTAGAACCCGGAACATTGAAGTTCTTCATGAATGATTCAATGAAACATCTCAACAACCTCATGATAACGAACCAGTTATGAAGCTTTCTGTGCATTAATTCAGTTAGCGTTTCCATCGGGACAGAAATGGTAAAAAATAACTCAACCAGAAAATTGTGGGCAATCAAAAAGTTAAACTTTCATGCAAATGACGAATTTTGTAATTCTGTGGACGTAAACAGACCCTGGCCGCGAAGGAAGGTTCCTCTAATGATTAATTCTCACTGTGGATCGGCTAGTGTTTGTTCTCAACCATGAAGTGCACAGAATCGGAATTCATGTCAAGACTAACTTATTCTCATTTTGATGACTCCCTGCTGACTAACATCTCCACTCGTACCAAGGTAACGACGGTTTAGGGGAAGAAATATTGGTAAACCTAATGCTAGCGATGTTTATCAGTAAGCGTATGTACGTTATTTTGTATGGTCTTTTTGCACCATATACATTTACATAGATTTTAAGTTGACTATAGCAATGGATGCTTCTAGTGTCCGTTATATCTTCTTTAACTACGACAGTAACCTTTCATTATGATAAGACTCGGGCCCCTAGGCTTTAGGGCTGATGTTCAGCTATTGTATAGTGTGCTGTAGACTGTTAATGTGGCCCAGAAGGCTTATCTTTGGCGTGGTCGTGGTGGCTTTCATTTGGCGTCCTTTAGAGGACTTATTTTGGCGTGGTTTAGAGAGCTTATGTTTGACGTGGTCTTGGTGGATTTTGGACCCCTGGTCTGTAGGACTGATATTTTGCTATTGTTTAGCGCCCTATAAAGGGCTAATGTTTGGTGTGGCCCAGAGGGCTTATGATTGGCGTGGTTTAGGCGGCTTATATTTGCCGCGGTCTATAGGGCCGATGTTTTTTATGGTCTATAAAGCCTTCGAATACCAGTGTGCAGAGGGCATGTGTGTGGAGCGGTCCGGAGGGCTACTGTATGGTACGGTTTAAAGGGCAAGTGTTCGGCTGGGTCTACAGGGCTGATGGCGTTTGTGTTACACAGGGCTGGTGGAGAGCACGACCTAAAGGGTTGATTGTTGGTATGGTCCAGAGGGAGTGATTGTGGGTGTGGTTGAAGAGTTCATATGTATGAATGTATGTATGTAGCTAGCTGTGATAGCTAACGAGTGTTGAGTGGTCATTAAACCAGATATACATAATTATCTACAAAAATATTATGGTTTTCCTCGTCCATTTTGAAAATAAAAACAACAGCTTTAATGACGTATTTGAATGTCTCGTTTATTTCATCGTAAAATTATGCACACGTTCTGATACATTTAAATGTTTATATCATGGAAATTATTTGAATATAAAAAGAAATATGATTGTTTTACAAAACACTATTTCTATTGGCTAGAAAAGTTACTTTAATGATTAGATACCCTTTGAATTGATATTTCAATACGACATGTCGTACTCAAACAACCTAGATGGTTATTGAAATTAGATTATTTAAACAGATTTTGTGTAAAGACTGTATTGGTTCTTACACACACACACACACACACACACACACACACACACACACACACGTCCCTAACATATCGCCGGAGTCCCACATTAGGAGAGTAGTAAAGAAGACAAGCTGTCTGGTGGCAAGTATTAAGATAGCATTCAAGGATAGAGTTAAGGAATTATTCAGCAAGATGTTCATATCCTGCATGATGCCAGAAGTAGAACTTGCTTCTCAGGTTTGGTCTCCGCACTTGATGAAGGAAAAAGAACTGATAGAGAAGGTCAAAGGGAGGGCAAAGAAGATGTTACCGGAATTTAGAGAGCTGAGTTCCCAAAGTAAGGCTACAGGCCTTAAATTTGCCCACTCTGGAAGAGAAAAGAGAGAAGGGTAGCTTGATCACAACCATTAACTTTTTACATCAGCTTCATGATGTAGATAGTGAACAGGTCCTCGAGAGATGAAGAGACAGAACAACCAAGTGTCATCTTATGATTGTAAAGAAGACACTTGTTAGAAAGGATATAAAGGAGTACTTTTATAGTACGAGTGGCAGATGAAAAAATGTTACATATAAACTCCATACAAAAGTCTAAAACTTTATGTGGTAGTAGATGTGTTTTAAGAATAGGGCCCTACGATTGTAGCCTCCCCCCCCCCCGACACACACACACACACACACACACACACACACACACACACCGAATAGTACGGTAGGCCAGTACACACAAGAAAAAGGATAGTTAGAAAGCAAATGGATGATATCCTGCAGAGGAGAAATTACACGTGAGAAACAACACGTTTTTAGGAAAAGGAAGTGAAATGAACCACACCTCTTAGATTTCTACGGGAGAGTGAGCTCAGTCTTAAACAAAAGGGAAAGCTTGGTAGACTGTTTGCATCTGGACCGCCAGAAAGCATTCGACCCTGTATTGATAGGGAGGCTGATTTAAGAAGCTGGATCACGAACAAGAATAAGGAGAAGACTTCGTTAGTGGTTAGACGATTATTTCAGTGGAAAGTAACAAAGTACACATGTCAAAGGAGCCTTTTCAAAAGGGGTCGAGGTAACCAACGGAGTGGCACATGGTTCTGTTCTGGGACCATTACTTTTCTAGTCCTGTGTAAATGACTTGCTTGAAGTTATGGACTCCTGCTTGAATATAGTTGCAGATGATGCAAAAATCATAAGCGAAGCGTAAAACGAGGAGGATTGCATTAACTTACAAGGGGACCTAAACAGATTCCAAAGTTGATCTGATAAGCGATTGATGAAATTCGAACCTAGCTGATGTAAAGTGACGAGGATGGGACAAAGTGAATGAAAGCTTCAATATCTAGAAGAAAGTAATCTAGAGTTCCGTATTACGAAAATAGTTAAGGATATAAACTGTCTGCTAGCAAATATCAGAATAGCTTTCAAGTATAAGGATAAGGGAATATTTAGCAAGCTGTTCATATCCTACGTGAGATTAAAACTAAATTATGCTTCTCAGGTTTTGTCACCGCACCTAAAGAAACACATAGAGTTAATAGAGAAGGCCCATAGGAAGTCAACAAAGATTGATACCAGAATGAAGAGAGATTAGTTACAGGAAAAGGCAAAAGGATGTAAATTTGACCACCTTGGAGGAGAGAAGTGAAGGGTGACCTATTCAAAACTGTTATGTTTTTAAAACTGCATTGATGACGTGGACAGTGAACAGTTCTTCGAGAGATGTAGGGATAGAGCAGCCGGAGGACATAACATGAATTTGAGCAAGAAACTTGGTAAAAAAAAATGTAAAGAACTATTTCATAGTGTAAGTGGTGGATGAATGGAATAGAATGACTGAAAACATAGTTAATGCAGATGGCTTAGATAAATTTAAGGGGTTTTATGATAATAGAGTATGTTC